>JAQOWZ010000040.1:1867073-2151036 GCA_035578165.1 Stenolophus ochropezus
CAAAGCAAAAAAAAATACGATGGCAAGTCCAAAGGTCAATTTGAAGTAGAACCTGCCTAGATACTCTACTTATATTGTAACCTACATGGGCTGGATTCTAGAATACCTACCACACTTGAAATAGCAATTTTCTTGTTGCAATGTTTTCTTTTAGATAAAATATGATGAAGAATTATAAAATTCGGGCGCGGAAGCAAATATTTATATGATTTTTTACAAAAATAAAGTCAGATTTTACCTATTCTTGATGAATACGTTGTATATTGTAAGCTACATGGGCTGGATTCTAGAATACCTACCACACTTGAAATAGCAATTTTCTTGTTGCAATGTTTTCGTTTAGCTAAAATATGATGAAGAATTATAAAATTCGGGAGTGGAAGCAAATATTTATATGATTTTTTACAAAAATAAAGTCAGATTTTACATATTCTTGATGAATACGTTGTATATTGTAAGCTATTTGGGCTGGATTTTAGAATACCTACAATACTTGAAATAGCAATTTTCTTGTTGCAATGTTTTCTTTTAGCTAAAATATAATGAAGAATTATAAAATTCGGGCGTGGAAGCAAATATTTATATGATGTTTTACAAAAATAAAGTCAGATTTTACCTATTCTTGATGAATACGTTGTATATTGTAAGCTACATAGGCTGGATTCTAGAATACCTACCACACTTGAAATAGCAATTTTCTTGTTGCAATGTTTTCTTTTAGCTAAAATATAATGAAGAATTATAAAATTCGGGCACGGAAGCAAATATTTATATGATTTTTTACAAAAATAGAGTCAGATTTTACCTATTCTTGGTGAATATGTTGCATATTTTAAGCTACATGGGATGAATTCTAGAATACCTACCAGACTTGAAATATCAATTTTCTTGTTGCAATGTTTTCTTTTAGCTGAAATATGAGAAAGAATTATAAAATTCGGGCGCAGAAGCAAATATTTATATGATTTTTTGCAAAATTAAATTCAGATTTTAACTTTTCTTGATGAATACGTTGTATATTGTAGGCTACATGGGCTGGATTCTAGAATACCTACCACACTTAAATTAGTAATTTTCTTGTTGCAATGTTATCTTTTAGCTAATATATTATGAAGAATTATAAAATTCAAGCGCGGAAGCAAATATTTATATGATTATTTACAAAAATAAAGTCAGACTTTACCTATTCTTGAAATGGATATTTTTGTTAAAACATTGATATTCATGCTTCAGAATCTATACTATAGATAATTTTAACATTGGACATACGAAAGTGACCATAACGTGGTACCAATTAGATAATAAACAGTCAATGTTCGGGTGTCATTTTAATAAATACGTTGTATATTGAAAGCAACATGGGCTGGATTCTAGAATACCTACCACACTTGAAATAGCAATTTTCTTGTTGCAATGTTTTCTTATAGCTAAAATTTGATGAATAATTATAAAATTCGGGCGCGGAAGCAAATATTTATATGAATTTTTACAAAAATAAAGTGAGGTTTTACCTATTTTTGAAATGGATATTTTTTTTAAAACATTCATATGTATACTGTAAACTAGCAATATATCGTATTTATTAAAATGACACGCGAAAATTGAATGTTTATTATCCGATTGGTACCACGTTATGGTCACTTTTGCATGTCCAATGCTAAAATTATCCATAGTTTAGATCCTAAAGCATGAATATGAATGTTTTATCAAAAATATCCATTTTAAAAATAGGTAAAATCTGACTTTAATTTTGTAAAATATCATATAAGTATTTGCTTCCGCGTCCGAATTTTATAATTCTTAATCATATTTCAGCTAAAAGAAAACATTGCAGCAAGAAAATTGCTATTTCCAGTGTGGTAGGTATTCTAGAATCCAGCCCATGTAGCTTACAATATACAACGTATTCATCAAGAATAGGTAAATTCTGATTTTATTTTTGTAAAAAGTCATATTAATATTTGCTTCCGCGCCCGAATTTTATAATTTTTCATGATATTTTAGCTAAAAAGAACATTGCTACAAGAAAATTACTATTTCAAGTGTGCTAGGTATTCTAGAATCCAGCCCATGTAGATTATAATATACAACGTATTCATCAAGAATAGGTAAAATCTGGCTTTATTTTTGTAAAAAATCATATCAATATTTGCTTCCGCGCCCGAATTTTATAATTTTTCATCAGATTTTAGCTAAAAGAAAACATTGCAACCAGAAAATTGCTATATCATGTGTGGTAGGTATTCTACAATCCAGCCCATGTAGCTTAAGATATACAGGGTGCGGCAGCATAACTTCCTTTTTTCAAAACTCAATAAAAACTATTGTGTGCATCGGAAAATATTTATTTATTTTTTATAATGTAGGTACATGTCTAAAGTTTTATTTACATTGTTTTGAAGATCAAATCTGTTAGGTGACGTCCCTCATTCTCCATACATTGCGTAAACCGATATCTGGCGTTTGTCATGACTCTTGTTAGCATAGCTGATGTTATGTTGGCAATTTCTTCTTCCATGTTGGTCTTCAAATCTTGTAGGGTTCTTGGACGGTTCACATAGACAAGGGATTTCAAAAAACCCCATAGATAAAAATCACAAGGGGACAGATCGGGAGAGCGTGCCGGCCATTCCAAATCGCCTTTAATTGAGATAAGGCGCTCTGGAAAGTGTTCCCTCAAAACAGACATCGATGCTCTTGAAGTGTGTGCTGTTGCACCGTATTGTTGGAACCAAGTGTCCCCCAAATCCAACTCTTCTAGACATGGAAAAAAAAAAATTCTGTAGCATGTTTACATACCGGTCCGAATTCACTGTCACTGTAACCTCATTTTCCTCAAAAAACCAGGGACCAATAATTCCAGCTGAGGAAATTGCACACCACACTGTGACTTTGGGTGAATGCAAAGGCCTTTGATGCAATTCTCGAGGGTTGCTGTCAGCCCAGTAGCGCATGTTTTGTTTGTTAACCGACCCACATAAATGAAAATGGGCTTCATCGCTAAAAAAAACAATAGCACCCTCGGGAACGACATCAAGAAGAAGCTCACACGCGTTCATCCGAGAATTGAAGTCACGTTCTGTAAGTTCCTGCACTATCGCCATCTTATAGGGATGAAAATGAAGATCATCACGAAGAATTCTTCTTACAGAACGATCGGATAGTCCAAGGGCAGATGCGTGTTTACGCGCAGAACGCCGTGGTGATCGCAACATTGACGCTCTCACTGCTTCAATGTTCTCAGGTGATCTAACGGGCCGAGGGACTCCAGTTCTTCGTTTTGTCGCACTTGCAGTTTGTCTGAATGTAGTGACCCATGTAACAATTGATTTGCGGTCTGGGACGGGAGCGATTCCGAAATGCACGCTGTGTTGCAATAACCGAACATCCGCTTGAAAAGTAGGCCTCAACGGCAAAGGCACGCTCCTCACTATTCCAACGCATGATGGCGACTGAACCGTCTCGGGACAAAACTTTACAGTACCCCCTCTTGAACGAGACCACTAGCGCTCCGCTATGACATCAACTAACTGAATGGCGCGCATTTTAAAAAAGAAAGTTATGCTGCCGCACCCAATACAACGTATACATCAAGAATAGGTAAAATCTGACTTTATTTTTGTAAAAAATCATATAAATATTTGCATCCGCGCCAGAATTTTATAATTCTTTATCATATTTTAGCTAAAAGAAAACATTGCAACCAGAAAATTGCTATTTCAAGTGTGGTAGGTATTCTAGAATCCAGCCCATGTAGCTTACAATATACAACGTATTCATCAAGAAAAGGTAAAATCTGACTTAATTTTTGTAAAAAATCATATAAATATTTGCATTCGCGCCCGAATTTTATAATACTTCATCATATTTTAGCTAAAAGTAGACATTGCAACAAGAAAATTGCTATTTTAAGTGTGGTAGGTATTCTAGAATCCCGCCCATGTAGCTTACAATATACAACGTATTCATCAACAAAAGGTAAAGTCTGACTTTATTTGTGTAAAAAATCATAAGAATATTTGCTTCCGCGCCCGAATTTTATAATTCTTCATCATATTTTAGCTAAAAGAAAACACTGCAACAAGAAAATTGCTATTTCAAGTGTAGTAGGTATTGCGGAATCTAGCCCATGTAGCTTACAATATACAACGTATTCATCAAGAAAAGGTAAAATCTGAATTTTTTTTTCTTAAATCATATAAATATTTGCTTCCGCGCCCGAATTTTATAATTTTTTATCATATTTTAGCTAAAAGAAAACATTGCAACAAGGAAATTCTTATTTCAAATGTGGTAGGTATTCTAGAATCCAGGCTATGTAGCTTAAAATATACAACGTATTCATCAAGAATAGGTAAAATCTGACTTTTCTTTTGTAAAAAATCATATAAGTATTTGCTTCTCCTCCCAAATTTTATATTTCTTTATCATATCTTAGCTAAAAGAAAACATTGCAACAAGAAAATTGCTATTTCAAGTGTGGTAGGTATTCCAGAATCCAGCCCATGTAGCTTGCAATATACAACGTATTCATCAAGAATAGGTAAAATCTGACTTTTCTTTTGTAAAAAATCATATAAGTATTTGCTTCCGCGCCCGAATTTTATAATTCTTCATCATATTTTAGCTAAAAGAAAACATTGCAACAAGAAAATTGCTATTTCAAATGTGGTAGGTATTCTAGAATCCAGCCCATGTAGCTTACAATATACAACGTATTCATTGAAATGACACCCGAAAATTGAATGTTTATTAGCTGATTGGTACCACGTTATGGTCACTTTTGCAAGTCCAATGCTAAAATTATCCATAGTATAGATTATAAAGCATAAATATAAATGTTTTAACAAAAATATCCATTACAAGAATTGGTAAATTCTGACTTAATTTTTGTAAAAAATCATATAAATATTTGCATTCGCGCCCGAATTTTACAATTCTTTATCATATTTTAGCTAAAAGAAAACATTGCAACAAGAAAATTGCTATTTTAAGTGTGGTAGGTATTCTAGAATCCAGCCCATGTAGCTTACAATATACAACGTATTCATCAATAATAGGTAAAATCTGACTTTATTTTTGTATAAAATCATTTTAATATTTGCTTCCGCGCCCGAATTTTATAATTCTTCATCATATATTAGCTAAAAGAAAACATTGCAACAAGAAAATTGCTATTTCAAGTGTGGTTGGTATTGTAGAATCCAGCCCATGTAGATAACAATATACAACGTATTCATCAAGAAAAGGTAAAATCTGACTTTATTTTTGTAAAAATTCATATAAATATTTGCATTCGCGCCCGAATTTTATAATACTTCATCATATTTTAGCTAAAAGTAAACATTGCAACAAGAAAATTGCTATTTCAAATGTGGTAGGTATTCTAGAATCCCGCCCATGTAGCTTACAATATACAACGTATTCATCAACAAAAGGTAAAGTCTGACTTAATTTTTGTAAAAAATCATATAAATATTTGCATTCGCGCCCGAATTTTACAATTCTTTATAATATTTTACCTAAAAGAAAACATTGCAACAAGAAAATTGCTGTTTCAAGTGTGGTAGGTATTTTAGAATCCAGCCCATGTATCTTACAATATACAACGTATTCATCAAGAAAAGGTAAAATCTGACTTTATTTTTGTAAAAAATCATATAAATATTTGCTTCCGCGCCCGAATTTTATATTTTTTCATCATATTTTAGCTAAAAGAAGACATTACAACAAGAAAATTGCTATTTCAAGTGTGGTAGGTATTCTAGAATCCAGCACATGTGGCTTACAATATACAACGTATTCATGAAGAAAAGGTAAAATCTGACTTAATTTTTGTAAAAAATCATATGAATATTTGCTTTCGCGCCCGAATTTTATAATTCTTCATCATATTTTAGCTAAAAGAAAACATTGCAACAAGAAAATTATTATTTCAAGTGTAGTAGGTATTGCGGAAACTAGCCCATGTAGCTTACAATATACAACGTATTCATCAAGAATAGGTAAAGTCTGACTTTATTTTTGTAAAAAATCATATAAATATTTGCTTCTGCGCCCGAATTTTATATTTTTTCTTCATATTTTAGCTAAAAGAAAACATTGCAACAAGAAAATTGCTATTTCAAGTGTGGTTGGTATTCTAGAATCCAGCCAATGTAGCTTACAATATACAACGTATTTATCAAGAAGAGGTAAAAACTGACTTAATATTTGTAAAAAATCATATAAATATTTGCTTCCGTGCCCGAATTTTATAATTATTCATCATATTTTAGCTAAAAGAACATATTGCAATAAGAAAATTGCTATTTCAAGTGTGGTAGGTTTTCTAGAATCCAGCCCATTTAGTTTACAATATACAACGTATTCATGAAGAAAAGGTAAAATCTGACTTTATTTTTGTAAATAATTATATAAATATTTGCTTCCGCGCCCGAATTTTATAGATCTTCATCATATTTTAGCTAAAAGAAAACATTGCAACAAGAAAATTGCTATTTCATGTGTGGTAGGTATTCTAGAACCAGCCCATGTAGCTTACAATATACAACGTTTTCATCAAGAATAGGTAAAATCTGACTTTATTTAAAATAAAAAATCATATAATATTTGCTTCCGCGTCCCAATTTTTTAATTCTTTATCATATTTTAGCTAAAAGAAAACAATGCAACAAGAAAATTGTTATTTCAATATCAAGAATAGGTAAAATCTGAATTTATTTAAAAAAAAATCATATAATATTTGCTTCCGCGTCCCAATTTTTTAATTCTTTATCATATTTTAGCTAAAAGAAAACAATGCAACAAGAAAATTGTTATTTCAAGTGTGGTAGGTATTTTTGAATCCAGCCCATGTAGCTTACAATATGCAACGTATTCATTAAAATGACACTAGAAAATTTAACGTTTATTATCTGATTGGAACCAAGTTATTGTCACTTTTGCATGTCCAATGCAAAAATTATTCATAGTATAGATCCTTAAGCATGAATATGAATGTTTTCACAAAAATATCCATTTCAAGAATAGGTAAAGTCTGACTTATTTTTTTAAGCATGAATATGAATGTTTTCACAAAAATATCCATTTCAAGAATAGGTAAAGTCTGACTTTATTTTTGTGAAAAATCATATAAATATTTGCTTCCGCGCCCGAATTTCATATTTTGACATCATATTTTAGCTAAAACATTGCAACAAGAAAATTGCTATTTCAAGTGTGGTAGGTATTTTAGAATCCAGCAAATGTAGCTTACAATATACAACGTATTCATCAAGAAAAGGTAAAATCTGATTAAATTTTTGTAAAAAATCATATAAATATTTGCTTCCGCGCCCGAATTTTATAATTTTTCATAATATTATAGGTAAAAAAAAAACATTACAACAAGAAAGTTGCTATTTCAAGTATGGTAGGTATTCTAGAATCCAGCCCATGTAGCTTACAATATACAACGTATTAATCAAGAATATGTAAAATCTGACTTTATTTTTGTAAATAATAATTATAATATTTGTTTCCGCGAACGAATTTAATAATTCTTCATCATAAATTAGCTAAAAGAACACATTGCAACAAGATAATTGCTATTTCATGTGTAGTAGGTATTCTAGAATCCAGCCCATGTAGCTTACAATATACAACGTATTCATCAAGAAAAGGTAAAATCTGACTTTATTTTTGTAAAGAATCATATAAAGATTTGCTACTGCGCCCGAATTTTATCATTTTTCATCATATTTTAGCTAAAAGAAAACATTGCAACAAGAAAATTGCTATTTCAAGTGTGGTAGGTATTTTAGAATCCAGCCCATGTAGCTTACATTTTACAACGTATTCATTAAAAAAAGGTAAAACCTGACTTTATGTTTGTAAAAAATTATATAAATATTTGCTTCCACGCCCGAGTTTTACAATTTTTTATCATATTTTAGCTAAAAGAAAACATTGCAACAAGAAAATTTCTATTTCAAGAGTGGTAGGTATTCTAGAATCCAGCTCATGTAGCTTACAATATACAACGTAATCATGAAGAAAAGGTAAAATCTGACTTTATTTTTGTAAAAAATCATATAAATATTTGCTTCCGCGCCCGAATTTTATAATTCTTTATTATATTTTAGCTAAACGAAAACATTCCAACAAGAAAATTGCTATTTCAAGTGTAGTAGTTATTGCAGAATCCAGCTCATGTAGCTTACAATATACAACGTATTCATTAAGAAAAGGTAAAACCTGACTTTATTTTTGTAAAAAATTATATAAATATTTGCTTCCGCGCCCGAGTTTTACAATTATTCATCATATTTTAGCTAAAAGAAAACATTGCAACAAGAAAATAGCTATTTCAAGTGTGGTAGGTATTCTAGAATCCAGCCCATGTAGTTTACAATATACAACGTATTCATGAAGAAAAGGTAAAATCTGACTTTATTTTTGTAAAAAATCATATAAATATTTGCTTTCGCGCCCGAATTTTATAGATTTTCATCATATTTTAGCTAAAAGGAAACATTGCAACAAGAAAATTGCTATTTCAAGTGTGGTAGGTATTCTAGAACCAGCCCATGTAGCTTACAATATACAACGTTTTCATCAAGAATAGGTAAAATCTGACTTTATTCTTAAAAAAAAATCATATAATATTTGCTTCCGCGTCCCAATTTTTTAATTCTTTATCATATTTTAGCTAAAAGAAAACAATGCAACAAGAAAATTGTTATTTCAATATCAAGAATAGGTAAAATCTGACTTTATTTAAAAAAAATCATATAATATTTGCTTCCGCGTCCCAATTTTTTAATTCTTTATCATATTTTAGCTAAAAGAAAACAATGCAACAAGAAAATTGTTATTTCAAGTGTGGTAGGTATTTTTGAATCCAGCCCATGTAGCTTACAATATACAACGTATTCATTAAAATGACACTAGAAAATTTAACGTTTATTATCTGATTGGAACCAAGTTATTGTCACTTTTGCATGTCCAATGCAAAAATTATTCATAGTATAGATCCTTAAGCATGAATATGAATGTTTTCACAAAAATATCCATTTCAAGAATAGGTAAAGTCTGACTTTATTTTTGTAAAAAATCATATAAATATTTGCTTCCGCGCCCGAATTTCATATTTTATCATCATATTTTAGCTAAAAGAAAACATTGCAACAAGAAAATTGCTATTTCAAGTGTGGTAGGTATTTTAGAATCCAGCAAATGTAGCTTACAATATACAACGTATTCATCAAGAAAAGGTAAAATCTGATTAAATTTTTGTAAAAAATCATATAAATATTTGCTTCCGCGCCCGAATTTTATAATTTTTCATAATATTATAGGTAAAAAAAAAACATTACAACAAGAAAGTTGCTATTTCAAGTATGGTAGGTATTCTAGAATCCAGCCCATGTAGCTAACAATATACAACGTATTAATCAAGAATATGTAAAATCTGACTTTATTTTTGTAAATAATAATTATAATATTTGTTTCCGCGCCCGAATTTAATAATTCTTCATCATAAATTAGCTAAAAGAACACATTGCAACAAGATAATTGCTATTTCATGTGTAGTTGGTATTCTAGAATCCAGCCCATGTAGCTTACAATATACAACGTATTCATCAAGAAAAGGTAAAATCTGACTTTATTTTTGTAAAGAATCATATAAATATTTGCTACTGCGCCCGAATTTTATCATTTTTCATCATATTTTAGCTAAAAGAAAACATTGCAACAAGAAAATTGCTATTTCAAGTGTGGTAGGTATTTTAGAATCCAGCCCATGTAGCTTACATTTTACAACGTATTCATTAAAAAAAGGTAAAACCTGACTTTATGTTTGTAAAAAATTATATAAATATTTGCTTCCACGCCCGAGTTTTACAATTTTTTATCATATTTTAGCTAAAAGAAAACATTGCAACAAGAAAATTTCTATTTCAAGAGTGGTAGGTATTCTAGAATCCAGCTCATGTAGCTTACAATATACAACGTAATCATGAAGAAAAGGTAAAATCTGACTTTATTTTTGTAAAAAATCATATAAATATTTGCTTCCGTGCCCGAATTTTATAATTCTTTATTATATTTTAGCTAAACGAAAACATTCCAACAAGAAAATTGCTATTTCAAGTGTAGTAGGTATTGCAGAATCCAGCTCATGTAGCTTACAATATACAGCGTATTCATTAAGAAAAGGTAAAACCTGACTTTATTTTTGTAAAAAATTATATAAATATTTGCTTCCGCGCCCGAGTTTTACAATTATTCATCATATTTTAGCTAAAAGAAAACATTGCAACAAGAAAATAGCTATTTCAAGTGTGGTAGGTATTCTAGAATCCAGCCCATGTAGTTTACAATATACAACGTATTCATGAAGAAAAGGTAAAATCTGACTTTATTTTTGTAAAAAATCATATAAATATTTGCTTTCGCGCCCGAATTTTATAGATTTTCATCATATTTTAGCTAAAAGGAAACATTGCAACAAGAAAATTGCTATTTCAAATGTGGTAGGTATTTTAGAACAAGCCCATGTAGCTTACAATATACAACGTTTTCATCAAGAATAGGTAAAATCTGACTTTATTCTTAAAAAAAAATCATATAATATTTACTTCCGCGTCCCAATTTTTTAATTCTTTATCATATTTTAGCTAAAAGAAAACAATGCAACAAGAAAATTGTTATTTCAATATCAAGAATAGGTAAAATCTGACTTTATTTAAAAAAAAATCATATAATATTTGCTTCCGCGTCCCAATTTTTTAATTCTTTATCATATTTTAGCTAAAAGAAAACAATGTAACAAGAAAATTGTTATTTCAAGTGTGGTAGGTATTTTTGAATCCAGCCCATATAGCTTACAATATACAACGTATTCATTAAAATGACACTAGAAAATTTAACGTTTATTATCTGATTGGAACCAAGTTATTGTCACTTTTGCATGTCCAATGCAAAAATTATTCATAGTATAGATCCCTAAGCATGAATATGAATGTTTTCACAAAAATATCCATTTCAAGAATAGGTAAAGTCTGACTTTATTTTTGTAAAAAATCATATAAATATTTGCTTCCGCGCCCGAATTTCATATTTTATCATCATATTTTAGCTAAAAGAAAACATTGCAACAAGAAAATTGCTATTTCAAGTGTGGTAGGTATTTTAGAATCCAGCAAATGTAGCTTACAATATACAACGTATTCATCAAGAAAAGGTAAAATCTGATTAAATTTTTGTAAAAAATCATATAAATATTTGCTTCCGCGCCCGAATTTTATAATTTTTCATAATATTATAGGTAAAAAAAACATTACAACAAGAAAGTTGCTATTTCAAGTATGGTAGGTATTCTAGAATCCAGCCCATGTAGCTTACAATATACAACGTATTCATCAAGAATATGTAAAATCTGACTTTATTTTTGTAAATAATAATTATAATATTTGTTTCCGCGCCCGAATTTAATAATTCTTCATCATAATTTAGCTAAAAGAACACATTGCAACAAGAAAATTGCTATTTCAAGTTTAGTAGGTATCCAGCCCATGTAGCTTACAATATACAACGTATTCATCAAGAAAAGGTAAAATCTGACTTTATTTTTGTAAAGAATCATATAAATATTTGCTACTGCGCCCGAATTTTATCATTTTTCATCATATTTTAGCTAAAAGTAAACATTGCAACAAGTAAATTGCTATTTCAAGTGTGGTAGGTATTTTAGAATCCAGCCCATGTAGCTTACATTATACAACGTATTCATTAAAAAAAGGTAAAACCTGACTTTATTTTTGAAAAGAATCATATAAATATTTGCTTCCGGACCCGAATTTTATAATTTTTCATCATATTTTAGCTAAAAGAAAACATTGCAACAATAAAATTGCTATTTCAAGTGTGGTAGGTATTCTAGAATCCAGCCCATGTAGCTTACAATATACAACGTATTCATTAAAATGACACCCGAAAATTGAATGTTCATTATCTGATTGGTACCACGTTATGGTCACTTTGGCAAGTCCAATGCTAAAATTATCCATAGTATAGATCCAAAAGCATGTATATGAATGCCTGGATACGCAGGAGTGGAGGACAGATGAGGGCTCGGCAGTGCTTCTTACACTGTCCATAGACTCGACGTCCTTAAGCACCCTTAAAAAATCTGATTTCAAAATCAACTACAAATTTGGCCAGACAACAATTAGGCTAACGGATAAAAAACCCAACAAAAAGCGTTCCGACGTCACTGCCAAAAAATGCACTACGAGCACTGCTAAAGGTAAGGGTAACATAAAAAAGGTGGCAGGGAAAATTGCCACCAATATTAACACTGGAAATTCGAGATTAAAAGTAGGTAAAGGTAAAGAGGCTGCCTCAAAGTCTCTACCCAATCCCACACCTACAAACTCCAAGACACCACCGGTCGTCGGAAGTACGCACAAAGGGAAACAAGTTCCTAGCTGCGACGTGGCTCTGAACAACACGTGATGTCCAGCAGTAATATAAAGATGCTGCAAGTGAATCTTGAACACTGCAAAACTGCCTCTGATGTTCATTCACCACCACTAACACCGATATAGTGCTAGTTCAAGAGAACAGTAAGGAAACTTACTACACCAGTAGGTAAGTAAACCTACTGCAATGAACAAGATGTCACTCCAAGAGCAGCATTGCTCATTAAGACATCAAATAAATTTGTTACATTAAATAAATTTATATCTAGGGATTTGGTAGCTGTGGAAGCTACGCTGCCTATATCAGGACGTATGCAAGAGGTAATCATTGCATCGGCATAATTTCCGAGAGAAACGATGGAAGCCTCACCTCCGCTGGTAAGGGACCTGATCTCCTACTGCAAACATAGAAACAGAAACCTCATCCTGGGATGTGATGCAAACGCACACCATACAGTTTGGGGTAGTACGGACATAAATACAAGGGGTGAGTACCTTTTCGAATTTATTTCTAGTACTAACATAGATATAATAAATAGGGGTAAAGAAACCACTTTTATAACTAAAAACAGGCGTGAGGTATTGCACATTCCGTTAGCCACGCCTCAAATTAGCTCTGAAATATATAATTGGCATGTCTCAAATGAAGCCTCAATATCGGATCATAGATATTTAAGGTTCGAGATAAAGGCTAATAAAGAACTTAAAACTCAAATTCATATTCCGAAACTAACAGACTGGGTCTTGTACGAAGGCCACTTAAAGTGTGAAGTGGAAGAACTTACGAAAATTAATATAAACACAATTGAGGAACTGGAAACAGCCTCTATTGACTTTCATAATGCGCTACACACAGCATATGAAAACAGCTGTACAGTAAAGCTTCGACAAAGTACTAGGAAAGTACTTTGGTATACCGAGGAGCTAAGTAAACAAAGAGTCACTGTTAGAAGGTTATACAATAAAACCAAAACCAGAGGCAGCGATGAGAGCTGGGAGCAATACAGAAGTGCCCTAACCTCTTATAATAAAGAAATTCGCAGATCTAAAAGGAATGCATGGCGTAGATTTTGTGAGAGCTTATCAGAAACGCCCACGGTAGCTCGCCTTCAGAAAGTCTTATCGAAAGATCATACGAATGAAATAGGTCTACTAAAGAAACCAGACGGGGACTTTACGACAGATTCAAAGGAAACATTAGAGCTTCTGTTAAGCACACACTTCCCAGGATCGTCGTGGCCAGTTGAGGAGGAGGACAATTCCTCCGGAGGTAAAACTAAGCTAAGCTTAATTAACAGTCTTAACACTGCTAGTAATATTTTTACAGAAAACAGAGTTGAATGGGCGATAAATACTTTCAAACCCTACAAGACATCTGGTGGAGATGGCATTTTTCCGGCACTTTTGCAGAAATGCATAAAGGATATACTGCCAATACTCTGCAAACTATACAAAGGAAGCCTAAAGTTAGAATACATTCCTAAATTGTGGAGGAAAACTAATGTAGTCTTTATACCTAAAGGTGGAGGGCGTCCAAGCGTCCAGCCTAAGTCATACAGACCCATTAGTTTATCATCATTTATACTGAAAGGTATGGAAAAGGTCTTAGATCAATACCTTAGGAATGAAGTAATAACTGCTTCACCACTAAACGTAAATTAATTTGCTTACCAGGAAGCAAAATCGACAACTACGGCTCTCCATAGCCTTGTCAATAAAATAGAGAAAACCTTTATGGCAAAAGAAATAGCTCTGGGAATATTTATAGATATTGAGGGTGCCTTTGAGAACACCTCCTATAAGTCCATTGAAAGAGCTGCTAGGTCAAAAGGTTTCGACCCAGCTGTAGTGGAATGGATTAAAGCCATGCTGCAAAGTCGAACGATTACAGCCTCGATAGGAGAAGAATCAGTAATAATAAATACCAGCAGAGGATGCCCACAAGGTGGGGTTTTATCACCTCTATTCTGGTGTATTGTCATTGATGACCTCCTGAATAGGCTCAATAAAGCTGGCTATTTTGCAAACGGATATGCAGATGACGTTGCAGTTATGATCATAAGACGTACTGACACCACTATCTCGTACCTTACACAAAAAGCTCTAAATCTAGTGCATGAGTGGTGCCTGGAACATAAACTTAGTGTAAATCCTACCAAAACTACAATCGTCCCCTTCACAAAGAAAAGGAAGCTAAATCTTCAAGCTCCCTACTTGAAGGGTACTAGAATTGAGTTTTCTACAGAGGTTAAGTATCTAGGAATCATTCTAGACCAATAACTCACGTGGAACTCACATATCAACAAGATTACAAAGAAATCAGCAGTGGCGTTAAACACATGCCGTCGGCTTCTGGGTAAAAACTGGGGACTACAGCCAAAAATGACCCATTGGGCATATACTAGTGCTGTAAGACCCATGATCACCTACGCGTAACTTCTATGGTGGCCAAAAGTGAAACAAATCCCAGCACAGGCATCACTGCGGAAACTACAACGCATGGCCTGCCTCAGTATTAAAGGTGCTATGAGTACATGTCCGACTGCAGCAATGGAAGTGATTCTGGGGCTAACACCTCTACAACTTCAGATGAAAAAAGAGGAGATGCAACAGGTACTGACTCTCTGCAGAACGAAACACTTTATGCCCGGAGATTTCGTAGGCCACTTGGAAATTCTAAGGGAAGTACAACCAGATAAACTGGCCTTGTCTGTCTGTGATAAGATAACAACAAAATACAATTTTGACCAGAAGTATAAGGTTGTTATTGGTAATCGCCTTGAATGGGCAACAGAAAGACCTGTTGATAGGGATTCTTTGTCCTGGTTCACTGATGGTTCAAAATTGGACACAGTAGGAACTGGAGTAGATGTGCTTGGCCCAGATTGTCGAATTAAGGAATCCATAGGCACCTGCTCCACAATTTTTCAGGCTGAGATTTATGCAATAAATCTCTGTGCTCACATAATCCTAGATAAATGTCTAAAAGGAGCATTAATAAATATAATGTCAGACAGCCAGGCAGCTTTAAAGGCATTGAATGCCTTCACATGTAAATCAAAGCTAGTCTGGAACTGCAGGGAGACCCTCCAATTGCTATCCGAAGCAAACCACGTCACCCTACGGTGAGTACCAGGGCACGAGGGAATCCTAGAAAACTGGAGTAGGTGTGTTTGACCCAGATTTCCGAATTAAGGAATCCATAGGCACCTGCTCCACAATTTTTCAGGCTGAGATTTATGCAAAAATCTCTGTGCTCACATAATCCTAGATAAAGGTCTAAAAGGAGCATTAATAAATATAATGTCAGACAGCCAGGCAGCTTTAAAGGCATTGAATGCCTTCACATGTAAATCAAAGCTAGTCTGGAACTGCAGGGAGACCCTCCAATTGCTATCCGAATCTAACCACGTCACCCTACGGTGGGTACCAGGGCACGAGGGAATCCTAGAAAACGAGAAAGCTGATGAACTTGCAAAAAAAAAGCTAAACTTTTATACCACGGGCCGGAACCTTCATGTGGTCTTCCACAAAGCCACTATAAGAAGGTGGTCAAAAACTGGGAACAATCTGCTATATCCTCATATTGGAAAAATATTTCAGGCCTCAATCAAGCTCGGAAATTCGTTTCCCTAGCTTCGACAAACGCCAAAGAGTTACTAGCTCTTAGCAAAAAGGATCTTAATATAATGACAGGAATTCTCACTGGCCACTGTCCTTTAAAGTATCATTTGCACAAAATTGGTATATGAAAATGAAACCTGTCGACTCTGTGAAGAGGACGAAGAATCGTCGGAACACATACTGTGTGAATGTCGAGCCGTAACTGCGCCGAGACTCAATCAACTAGGTAAGAGGTAACTTACGGCAGAGGAGATCAAGAACATGACTCCTGGAGCCATAATCGGCTTCATCAAAAATCTGGATCTACTTCCGAAAAAGAAAGTAAGGGCTGTCTCACAATAGATCTTCTAGGTCGCGTTGACAAAAAGCGACAAAACGCTTAAACCCTCATATGCATACAATACAATACAATGTATATGAATGTTTTAACAAAAATATCTATTTCAAGAATGGGTAAAATGTGACTTTATTTTTGTAAAAAATAATATAAATATTTGCTTCCGCGCCCGTATTTTATAATTCTTCATTATAGTTTAGCTAAAAGAAAACATTGCAACAAGAAAATTGCTATTTCAAGTGTGGTAGGTAATCAAGAATCCAGCCCACGTAGCTTACAATATTCATCGTATTCATCAAGAATAGGAAAAATCTGACTTAATTTTTGTAAAAAATCATTTAAATATTTGCTTCCGCGCCCGAATTTTATAATTCTTCATCATATTTTAGCTAAAAGAAAACATTGCAAGAAGAAAATTGCTATTTCAAGTGTGGTAGGTATTCTAGAATCCAGCCCATGTAGCTAACAATATACAAGTATTCATCAAGAATAGGTAAATACTGACTTTATTTTTGTAAAAAATCATATAAATATTTCCTTCTGCGCCCGAATTTTATAATTTTTTATCATATTTTAGCTAAAAGAAAACATGACAACAAGAAAATAGCTATTTCAAGTGTGGTAGGTATTCTAGAATCCAGCCCATGTAGCTTACAATATACCACTTATTCATTAAAATGACACCCGAAAATTGAATGTTTATTATCTGATTGGTACCACGTTATGGTCACTTTTGCATGTCCAATGCTAAAATTATCCATAGTATAGATCCAAAAGCATGTATATGAATGTTTTTACAAAAATATCCATTTTATGAATAGATAAAATCTGACTTTATTTTTGTATAAAATCATATAAATATTTGCTTCCGCGCCCGAATTTTATAATTCTTCATCATATTTTAGCTAAAAGAAAACATTGCAACAAGAAAATTGTTATTTCAAGTGTGTTAGGCATTTTAGAATCCAGCCTACGTAGCTTACATGATACATCGTATTCATCAAGAATAGGTAAAATCTGACTTTATTTTTGTAAAAAATCATGTAAATATTTGCTTCCGCGCCCGAATTTTATAATTCTTCATCATATTTTAGCTAAAAGAAAACATTGCAACACGAAAATTGCTATTTCAAGTGTAGTAGGTATTTTAGAATCCAGCCCATCTAGCTTACAATATACAACGTATTCATCAAGAATAGGTAAAATCTGACTTTATTTTTGTAAAAAGTCAATAGTATCTAAAAAGCCACTTCTAGCGCAAGGAGATTCGGGAGATTTCACCCACCGTCAGAAAACACCATCTCCTAGCTTATTATATGAGACACTCCAAGACACTTTTTTTAAAACCTGAGAGTTCCAAAACGCATTCACCAAAATATCTTAAAACCACACATTTTTAATAATTTTTATAATATTTTTTTGCAAAAAACATGTCTTTATGGTCCTTGCGCTTAAAATGTCCTAATTGTTTAATAAAAATTAAGAGTAAAATTGTTTGGTACTGCTACAGCTGTACAGATTGATAAACTCATCATAGTTTGTTAGCTTTAGCACATTTCATATATGTTGTAGAACAGTTAGGCTCGGTATTTATTCGACGGTAAGTAAATAACTTATTTTCATGTATTATGAAGTTGTAACGTCACAGGTTAATATTTACTTCACGGTTCAAGAATAGTCGCAGACAAATTCGCTTCAGCTGACGTATTAGATCAAATAAATGGTTATCAGAACTCAAGAATGAATATTATTTAAAGAAAGAGCAAAAAGATATTTATTAAAAGGATAGAACTGTGTTAAAATATATTATTAAAATTTTATTGTATTTAATGGAGAACAAAACTAACTATGCAAATATGTTGAACAGTGCATCTTCTCAATTTATAAAATTATCTGAATTAGAATTAAATAAAACTTATAGAGTTATATCGTTTGAAACTAATAAAGGAAATTACGGCACACAAGTTACAGTAAATTGAGAATACTGCAAAGTATCATTACCACAAAGATTCAATAAATTTATTCAACAAATTAAATAAATAAATAAAAACCCACCTAGTTTAGTTTATAAGAGTAAAATAGAAAGAAACAATAAACAAATACATGACATTGAATTTATTTAAAGGAAACAGTTTCATAAAATTGGTTCTACATCTTCTTTAAAAGTTATTCTGTAAAAAAATAATTAGCTTAGCATTAAAACATTTATAATATTAAATAATGGTACATACACTTCAGATCCATACTTTCTTCTTCATTGCACAATGCTAACTCACCCTATAAAACTTGTATCTCTTCATTGATAGTTCTTATTGATGTGTCTATATTTTTTATTTCTTGAATATACTTATTTCTCTGAAATATTTTTTGTTGTTTTGAGTTATTCATTCTGTAAATTAAATTTTAATATAATATTTGAATAAAATATTAATTATATTATACAATACCTTTCTTTTTGTCTTTGAAATCTTGTTATGTCTGCTTGTATTTTACTTGGTTTTCGAACTGTTTTCAAATTATTTAAACGTTGATTTTTTTTTGTAATTCTTGAAACTGAGTTTCATACGCTCTCAAATGTTGTTGTACTTGTTCTTGTATATAATTTCGTATTTGCTCTTCACTCATTACTGTGATGAATTCATCATTTCATAACCTTATATAGATAAAAGAATATTCTAGAAACATTACGAACACTGCCGATGTGAATTGCATTCGAAGGCAAGCGCTTGGCTCTTTTAGGACAACGAAGTACATTCGTAGGGCGTGAAATTCCATAACGCTACTTAAAGATATGTACATTACCATTAGTTACTAATTAAAACTATTTGAAAAGATGACACTACTTATGCAAAAACAATACGTATTTGCTTATCAAGAAATGACAAAGTCCGTGATTCCGCAAGATGTTGTACTCGGACTACTTAAGTTCAAGTAGATGATATGGCTTGTAGAATATGTAAATAATATTGTTTTTGTAAATGTAAATGTAAATCACAATAATATTTTTATAAAAAATTTTAACAATTTTTTTTTATAATAAATGACTACTAAAAATAATATGAATAGTTACATGCAAGAATATCGTAAAAAAAATAAAGACAAAATAAATAAATATAAGCGTAAATATTATAATAAAAACACAGAATTGTGTACTTGTGGTGAAATAGTAAAAAAACAGCATTTGAGAGTTCATACAGAAAGTTTTAAACATCATGGAAAATTACGCTTAAAAGAAAATTTATTAAAAGAGTCCGCTTTGCCTGATTCTAATGATTTTGTGTAAATAGAGTTAAAATTTTCATAATTTTGCCTTTAGTGCTTTTGTTTTCTTTTACTTCCTTGATATCTTCTTCTTTCTTAATAGACAGTGAAATTATAAATTTACCAGTAACATCTCTTTCCCTTATAAAATTACTTTCTTTTTTATTATATTTTATATTATATTCTCTTAAATATCTAGATACTGTGTTATAATATATACCATAATGTTTACTAAATGATCTAATTGAATTATTAACAAAATCATATTTTTTAAGTAAGTTAATAAATTCTGCTTTATTAATAAGTTTTGTACTTTGTGATTCCATATTTATATCATATTTTTTTATCACTCATCATCTCATCTATCACTTATCATGTCACAAAATAATTGATATTAAATGAGTAAGAGAGAAGTAACTTTAAAAACAATGTATGATACAGTTGAGGCATTTAAAAATTTGCATAGCATTAATTTAGATAGTATTTTAAAATTTACAAAAAATTATTTGACAACAAAAACAGCTAAGAAATATATTAATATAATGTCAGAATTATATGATAAAATTAAGGATTTTAATGTTCCAAATGAAAAAAAAGATCATTTTAGAGCTTTATTCACTATACTTTCAAGTAAATATGCTGAATCTGAATGTAAAAGGATTTTGCTTCACAATTCAATAATGAAAAATAAATAATATAGGGAAATAATTAATAAATTAGAAGAAGCATATCAAAAAGAAAGAGATTCATACAACATATTACCTAATATATATAATGAAAAGCAAAAAGAAGATAAAGTTAGTATTCCAGGAATTTCTCTATCTTTAACAGTAAAAAAGAAAGTATTAACTAACAAAGAATGTGTCGATCTTATGAATGAAGCAATTATTATGGATAAAGAAATTGACAAAAAATATAAAAGATTTTCTGTTCCTGTAGATTATAAAGATAAAGTAGATAGAGTATATATTAAAAAAGCTGAATCAGGAATGAGGAATATAATACAAAAATCTAAAATACATTCTCTAATTAGCAACTAATTCTGATCTTGAATAATGTTCATGAGCCAATGTATCTGTAGAATTTTCTAGTAAGTATCTCTTATCATCCTTCCAACTTAATGATTTTTTGTTTACTTCTTCAGTGAAGATATCATGTTTGTAACTTCTAATTACTGTTTGTTTATTATAAAATTCTTTTTGCTCAAATAAGCATGTTTTAAAATTTTCAAAACTAATTTCTTTTTTAACACGGCTTTCTTAATTCCTTTTAATTTTTTTTCAACTTTTTTTTTTGGGTTTGAATTATTCGTTTTGTAACTGTACATTTTTGATCGTAATCCTATAAATTCCAACATTCTCAAAGAGTTTAACTCATCTTTAAATTTTCCTATTACCTTTTGAATTAATTCAGAATATAGGGGGTGATCTTTTGGATAATCAGAGGTATCAAAGTAATTGGAATTTTCTCCCATAAATTTATAGAAATCTGTATTTTTAAACTCATATATAAAACTGTCTGTATCTGTATATAATAATTTTACTTTATCGTTAAATTATTTTTTAATTACATTATAATGAAAATCATACATTAATAGTTTTCATAAATCCAACACAGCCTGTCTAATATAAATAGGTTTATTAAATAATACCTTGGTTTTATATCTATGAACTGCCACCAAATTTTCACCAAATATTGTTCTACGTTTAAAATTAGGTTTATTTATTGCTGTCTGTAATTTTTGCTCATCTGAATAAAATTTTATATTCTGCTGATTTCTAACTGATTGCATTGATTTCCCAAACACTGCGTTGGATACTAATTTCCAATAATCTTTTTCAAAATCATTTTTTGCTTTTTGCCTTTTCTCAGTATTAAATTTTATGTATGATGCTATGAAGTTCGATTGTGTAAATTTCAAACTTCTATGAATTTTATCAATTCTCATACCTAAACTTACATAAAGCTGTAATATTTTGTAATGTACTATGTAGTTTTTTTTATCATAGAAATGGCAAAGTAGTTTTGATACTTTCCCTCCAGAAGGTGTTCTATTCTCTGGGGCTAGAGGAATATCGCTAAATTTATCGTGGAGATCTTTTGGAAATGATAAGTCAACTTCTAAAACATATCCTGTATCATCATTTGACATTAATATTTTATTAATATCTTTAATCTCATCAGAAATCATCCACTTAAAGTCTTTTTGAGGTAATTTTTGGGATAAAGAATGACCATACAAATTATTTGCATCAATATAAGCAAGTTGAGTATTGTCATCTGATTTTGCATATCTATTACTACACTGAGATATCCTCCTCTAATTCCCTTTTCAAAAAACATGTACATTTCGTAGTCAGTTAATAACTCCATTTTAATTTTGGTATATTTCAACATACAATCCCAAGCAAATCCTGGAGTTGTGTAATACCAAGCAGGGTCTAATCCATAACTTTTAAGCAAACACAAATCTCTAAAATTCTCAAATACATCAGCCAATAACAACACATCTAATTTTAAATATAAGTCATGCCATTCACCTAAATTTTTAATTTGAAAATAGTTCCAGATCTTCTGTGCATGTTCCTATTCTTCTTGTGAAATTCCTTCTAATGTTAGTGAGGAATAAAATTTATCTATTGAAGGTAGTTCTATTTCTGAAAACTTTTCCCAAAAATTTTCTTATTATTTTATTTTCATCTTTCCTAAACAAAATATCTAAAACATTATTTGAAAAGTATTTAGCAGTTTCCCTTATTTGATCCTGTTCCAAATTAAATGATAACGTATCTAAACTACTTCCTAAAAATCTAAACGAATCAATAAATCTTAATTCAATATATCCACCATTGTTAGTTTTTATAATCTTACTAAACGAAATATATTTCTCTTCATTGTTAGGAATTAGTTTCAAGTTACTCTTATCTTTCCTAAATTCTTTACAAATAAGTGGCAGTCATATGAAGATAAATTATGAAACACAATTGGAATAAATAGAGGTTGTTTATACTTTAAATTACAATTGTTACATGCCGCTCCTCTATATTTGCCAGTAGTATGATCATGGTCTTTAACTTTTGGATATTCATCTGTAAATGTGTTTTCGCAAAGATAACATATTTTTGCTTCTTCATACTTTTCGACATCCACATCTGTTATAGACTTATTATCTTTTAATAACTTTTATATTGTTTTAGCGTAATTTGATACTGTTTTTATGAAGTGTTTATCAGCATTCTCACCTCTATAAGTTTTAAATGGATAATTAATATTATTATAAATACTTTTAACATATAAACCATATCCGCATGGAGTATGAAAGTGTTTTTTGATTGTGTAAGGTTTTTCAGGATCAGATATACATGTTTGAATAGGTTTTAAAAGTGATTCAAAATCTGCATAAATTACAAAAGGGTGTCTTTGCATTCTTGGAATGGCTTTGAATTTTAAAATATTATCTTGAGGCTTTATTGGAACACATGGCTCGTTACTAAAACAAATTTCTTGGTGTTTCTTCATATATTTTGCAGATTTTGTGGCAAAGTTTAAACATCTTCTACGGAAATGATTTTGATGACTATCTATCTCCAATTGATTAGTTAATATAGCACTCAAATTTTTTATCCAACAATAATGGTTCTTTTCTTTACTTCCAAAGTATAACAAGTCAATATTTCGCTCATAGAAATCCTTATTATTATGATATAATGGGTAAAATGTTTTATCTTCAAAACTAAACACAGTTATATTCATTTTATTATTTAATTCGAATTGGGGAATATCTTGAATCTTCACGGGGAAACTTATTCCTTCAATATTAGCCAAATTATTATACTCGGGTGTATGGTATTTTAAAACTTGATTTGCATCTTTTTTTGGTGTTTTTAAAGCACTTAATACTGAATACATAAAACACTTGTCGTCATTATTTTTTACATTCACACAGGCATGTTTATCTTTTATCCATTTAGGTAATTCAATGTATGAATTCCCACTTAATGGTGTATATTTATTTATATTAATTCTTAAACAAATTACAGATTTAAATACCCAGTCTGAACCTCTTGCTTCCTTTTCATCACATTTTGTTACGAATAAATCTTTCTGATCATCCCAATATTGAGATAAATTATCTTCTTCTCTTAATATCACATTCTCTAACTGAAATGGAAATATCTGTGTTATACTCGGATTTTTTATTTTATTAAATTTACACTCCATATTTAAGTTAATTTTACTATTCTTATGTATACTCAAAGCATTTTGAATTATATTTAATGCTTTTTCTTTTATTAAATTCATATATGTCTCTATATCTACACTCATTTCTTTATTATTATGTTCGTAGGTTAATAATCGAGTTCTATAAGCATTATCCACTAAAATAAAATTCGACTCAGAGCAATGACTAAGTTTATGTGTCATTATTCGAGGTTCTTTAATATATTCTTCACACACATCACACTTTACTCTTTGCACTCTTTCTTTCTTTGGTTTTTCAAACAACGTATCATCGTATGGAAATAGTTTAAAAATGTCATTAGTTTCTCTATCTTGGCTTTGTCGATCTTTTATTTTATTAATTAGTTCCACTTTCTTGTATTTTTTAAAATATTTACTATTCCCAATGATTTTGCGATGTTGTAGAGCTCAGGCAATCAGAGATCTTCAAATCGATTATTATTATTTGCTTCCATTTACTTCAATAAAAATTTGTAAGTAAAAATTCATTAAATCTCTCAGAGCACTCCTATTCGAACATTTTATTTCAAAACAATACATTTATTTATAAAATCATTCCATAAATTGTCATATATAGAACGAGATTTTTGAGGATTATTTAATAATTTATTTAAGAAATATTTATGTGGAACATTATTTTTATAACCATAGGTATATACAAAGTTTATTAAATGTTGATATTTATTAAGTATGTGTTCTTTAGTTTTACCATCAAGAGAAGTATAAAAATAAGGTTTTATTTCTATTCTGTAATTACAAACTAATTTTTCAACATATTTCATTTTATCTACCTGTTAATGAATATTTTTTTATTTTGTTTATTAATAACATAGAAATCACAATTTATACAATTTGGTACATGAGCAGAATTAACAAATGAATATTCTGAACACTGTCTGCATTTCTTATATTCTTCTTCTTCAATTTCTATAACTCTAGCATCTGGAATACTAAAAAATGTCATTTATTTGAAATATTTTTTTAATTAAAACAGCTGTTATAATTTCTGAACATTTATTAATACGTAATTGGAATCTTTTACGATCTATTGTATATTGTTGCCAAATAATACCTTGACGACTTTTTCTATTAGCATAATTCCACGTAAACATATAATTTATCTTAACAGAATCATTAAATCTAACATTTAAAACCCTCTTAATGATCCTAGAACAAATTCTGGAGTAATTGTATTTTTTGATTCTGTTTCCTCAATATTTGACTCTTCAGTTTCTGTTTCCTCAATATTTGATTATTCAGTTTCTGTTTCATCAATATTTGATACTGTCTTATTATTTGTTTCCTCAATATTTAACACTTCTTTAGTTACTGTTTCCTCAAAAGTTAAAAATTCATCAATTGATTCCTTATCTGTCATTGAAATAGTTTCTTCAATTTGAATTAAAGTATCTTCAATTTTTGTTAATCGGTCATTTGTATTTTGAACTATGTCGCTAATATTTATCAAATGATTGAAAATATTTTCCGGAGTTTCAACATTATATGTATTATCTGTTTTATCTAGTGCAAGTATGAAATTAGTAATTTGATTCTTAAAATTTCTAAAATAATTGAAATCTTTATTATTAAACTTAATAGCATAAGCTTCTAGCATATCATCTACACGTTGTGTTAAGCTAAAAGCATAATCTACGAGTTGCTCCTTGTCTACCATTTATTAGGAGAAAAAATTATACAACATTTACAACAGTAATTCATTTTGAGAAAGACGTGTTTCAAAATGATTTCCATAATATATCATATCAATCGTTTCTTTCATTTTGTTAAATAAATTAAAACTATTTGGAATGTATTCAAAACTAAGTATAACTTCTAAGTCTGGATATACATTTCTTAACATTTTGATACGATTATTGGTCTTTAGTTTTAGATTTCGAAGTACATAATAAGAATATTCACACACATAATTTTTCTTAATAAGTATAAACTGATGATGTTTGTTAGTATTGTTTGGTTTCGAAACTACATCTTGTTTAATTTTTTAAATTTTTTCTATCAGGTTTTTCACTTTAAATTCTAAATTATTCAAAATAGCTCTATATTTTGACTCTCCATATTTTCTTATTGTTGGTAATAACTCTGAAGTAACCCATCTTTAAAATTCTTTAGCTTTTGGAAGTTTGGATGATAGTATTAGGGAATATAAACCTGATTCTTTGATAAATATAGTATCTGGATGAAGAATTTGAATATATTATGCGATCTTCTAAATCATATATGTTATGTAATTGATTTTATTATTATTGAACATAATGTATGTCTGCTGTTGACTCCATTTATTAAATTTGTTAATATTTTACACAACATCTTTTACGTCAATCTAAGAATTATGGCTATTACTAAATCCTAACCATTTTACATATGCTTGATTACCTGTACGTTTAATGACTTTTTCAACTAAATACACTTTATCTTGTTTTACATGGCTTAACTCTTCTTCATAAAAACAACCTTTCAATTCTTGATCTCTATAATCTTTTAAGGGGTATGTTACAGGTTTTGAATAAATAATTTTAGAAACTATAAATATTTTATTAGTCCAAGTAGGTGTGTAACCTTTCTCAAAAATAGTTTTATATTTTGATATTCTAACTTTATCTCCAACCATATATTAAGGTTTATAATTTGGAATTTCTTCTTGAAACAATGGTTTTAACTTATCTTCGTTCTTTTTCTTTGGCGCTTCAACTGGTGTCATTTTTATTGTTCTTTGTTTAGTATTATTATATGAATTTACTAATTGTGCTAACATATCTAACCACTTGTAATTTCCATTAATGGTAAACTGTTTCCACATTTTTTCTTTCAACGTTCTATTGAAACGCTCACATACAGACGCTTTTAAATTACTATATGTTGAATAATGATTAATATTATATTCTTTCATTATCGTTTGAAAATCTTTATTGTAAAACTCTAAACCTTGATCTGTTTGAAGACCCTTTGGTATTCGTCCTTGTTTCAGTATTGAATTAAATTCATTTGTTACACTTGTAGAAGTTTTATTCTTAATTGGTACTGCCCAAGCATATTTTGAAAACACATCAATTACAGTTATTAAATATTTATAACACTTATTATCCTTTGAATACGGTATCATTTCAACTAAATCAGCTTGCCACAAATCATTTATACCATATGATATTACTTTACGTCTCTGAAATTACGTCTTAATGATTTATGTATTCATTTGCAATTTCTTCTCTAACATTAATAGATTCATTTACTTTTTTTTAACAAACTTTGTTTATTTAGTACCACATACAGAACACATGGCTTGAAACATTGGTTGACCTATAATAGTTGTTTTTCTTGTAATATTATTTGAATTTGTTTTTCCTCTACATTTTACACAGTATATTAATTCAGTCATTTAATAATTAAAACACTACTCTAATAGTCTACTAATTATATCATGCTCTGTATTTGTAATTTCATTAACTCTTTTTGCAAAAGTTTGCAATGCTGTATTAATTGTAAGCAATGCGTCTTCATTTAATTTTATTTCATTTGTGTTTTAGCAAATATATGAAACAAGTCGTTTAGGCTTTTAAATAATATTTGAAAATGTTGAATAACGGGTATAAATTTATTATTCATATCCTCTAATTTTATATTTATATACTTTTCAGTGTTATTAGAAAATTTCTTTAACTGTTTTTTCAATAGATTTAGTTGTTATTAATGCAATTATCTTATTTGTCTCTGAATTAAATTTATTATCTACTTCTTGGATTTTATTTTTAATTTTTCTATTCTTTTCTAATACATAACTTTTTGTAGCAACATCTGTATCTTCTACCGTTATTTGTTAATTTAAAACCAATTCCTGGATCTCCTTTTACCACTCTTGAAAATATTTCATTATTAGAGTTATCGTCGCTTTCACCAAACTTGTTTAATACCATTTATTACAGTAAAATGTTTTGGTTCTTTTTCTTCATACAATTCTTCTTCTATATTTAATATTTCATTTTCAACATTGTCGTTACCTGGTGCTTGTTCGGCTTTAAGAAATTCTAATCGTTTTCCTAGTTCTTTAATATCGTTCCAATAAACATATTCTTTTTCCTTGTTGTTATATTTTTTAAATCCTTTACCAGTTTTTGGTGTTGAAGTTAAGTTTTCTAATGAATGATACTGTGAACCAGGAGACGTAGGCGTAGTCGGTAGACTCGGAACATCTGAAATATCAGATTCTTCTCTTTGAGAGTATTCAGGTGATTAAGCTCTAGCTTCATCTTGCATTTGTTGTCTTTGTTTTTTTCTTGAAGATTGTTTCTTATGTTCTTCCCATATAGGTTTAATAATATGGATGTACTTGTTACTTTTACTTGATCTTGGTTTTGATGGATTATCAGCTCTTTTTATACAATCAGAATGTATTAAAATTCTCTTGTAGTTATCTAAATCATTTGGTGTATATTCACTAGGCTCTTTTTCAGTTAACAAACTCCATATAACATCTGTAGATGGAACTGTGAATTCAACTAACGACTCATGTTTTCCAATCTTATGTATGTAAATTTTATTGGAATCGTACGTCATAAGTATATTTTTATTACCAATGCGATTGCTACTTCGATTAATACCAAAAGTTTCATCTATGTTTGTTTTGTCTGTTTTTGACAGATATTTGTCACCTAATTTTTCTTCACCTAACGTTCTATCTCTTGATGTTCCTAGTTGAATTACATCAATGCTTAGTTGAGATTTTGGTATAGTTTTTTGTTGGAAGTTATCTTTTATTTGTTTCAACATTTCAGTTTGTTGTTTACTATATTCTATTTGATCAAGTAAAGGTTCTAAAGCGTTAGTAATAGGTTTGTAATGTTCCACCAATTTTTTATGTTTAATTGATTCGCCTTCTGTTCTCTTAATATAAGCTGCTTTAGCCTTACTGGTTGAATCTCTAAGCTCTTTTATTTTTTTCTCTATAGTTTTATTGTCCATTTATCATGTAAAAATTTGTTTATGTTTTATGTTATAAGTTCTGTGTTCATGTTCGTGTTCTATGTTCATGTTCTATGTTCGTGTTCTATGTTCGTGTTCTATGTTCATGTTCTATGTTCGTGTTCATGTTTTTGCTAGGATTACTTCATTGAAGTTTTGACTGTATTTTCTGTTGTTTACTTCTTTCTATAAATTTATAACAAGAAAATCATACCTTGTTTTCCAACCCAAATTACATAATTGTCTAAACATTTCAAAAGACATATCTGTTCCAACGTGATCATCAAAAATATGTTGTAAATTAGTAATTAAGGTATAAAATAATATTCAGTATAAGTTTCAAAAATTTTATTAATTTTCTATACGTAATTCGGCTTGTTAGGCCATCATCAGGAAAATACAGAATGAACACAATTGGTTAATGGCATGGTTTAAATACATATTGCAAGAGAGTCATAAAGGGATTAAAGCGGACTGATCAAAGGAGAACTATATAAGTCTCTTTGTTCATTTATAAGAATTTTGCCTTCATTACTGGCTTTCTGAATTTCCATTGATTCTAGAAAATCCATCCTCAATCCCTTTTTACACAAGTGTTTGATACAAAATTTGCTTTTGTTTATATCATGATTTAAATTTAAACAATGCTTGGCGACATTAGATGTACATTTTTCATTAGTAGTAGCACTAACATGTTCTTTAAATCTAAGATTAAAATTGCGACCTGTTTGCCCAATATATATAGAGTTACAATCAGAACATTGGAATTCATATATTCCACTTTTATCTAGCGGATCTTTTTTTATTAATTTATTGTTTAGTAGTATATTTTTTAAAGTAAAGGGGTTGTAAAAGGCTGCTTGGATATTTTCTTTTTTTAATTTGTTTTTAATTTGTAGACTAGGATTACCTATATATAATAATCTTTTATAAATAGATTGGTTAACATCATTCTCTTGAGGGGAATACAATTTCTTTAAAACTAATTTCTTTTTATGATGAATGAGAATTTTATCTATTAAATTTAGTGAATAACCATTATTTAAAGCGATTGTTTTAATTAAATCCAGTTCTCTTTCAAAGGCATCTTTCGAGGTGGGAGTGTGTACCAGGCGATAAATGTAACTATGAAACGCTGACATTTCTACATTTTGAGGGTGATTTGAATCATATGGGATAATGGTATATTGTAACTCTATATATATTGGGCAAACAGGTCGCAATTTTAATCTTAGATTTAAAGAACATGTTAGTGCTACTACTAATGAAAAATGTACATCTAATGTCGCCAAGCATTGTTTAAATTTAAATCATGATATAAACAAAAGCAAATTTTGTATCAAACACTTGTGTAAAAAGGGATTGAGGATGGATTTTCTAGAATCAATGGAAATTCAGAAAGCCAGTAATGAAGGCAAAATTCTTATAAATGAACAAAGAGACTTATATAGTTCTCCTTTGATCAGTCCGCTTTAATCCCTTTATGACTCTCTTGCAATATGTATTTAAACCATGCCATTAACCAATTGTGTTCATTCTGTATTTTCCTGATGATGGCCTAACAAGCCGAAATACGTATAGAAAATTAATAAAATTTTTGAAACTTATACTGAATATTATTTTATACCTTAATTATTACAATGTTTCAACGTGAAGTGACAGTGGATTCAATCAAATTTATTGTAAATTAGTATTATCGTTATGTTTAAAAACAATAAGCATGTTTAAATTATCACGTATCATTTGTTTAGGTATACGACTATATGTTTGGCAAAGGTAAAAACAACTTATGAATCTATGTCTACCCCTGCTAAAATATTTCTCTATAACCTCTTGTTTATCACTAGCAACATCGTCAAATATGATTACTGATAAAGGTTGAATTTCTTCAACTCGTAATACGTCATCTGGGTTATTATATGTAAAGAAACCAATTTTACTTTCTTTCTTAATATGTTTATTTATTTCACTTACATAATTTTCAAGATATTTGTATAATGGTTGATTTAAAGACTTTGAATATATATAGATGTTACTATACACTATACTATTTTTAGGATCTGTCAATATTCGAACTAAAATATTTGTTTTGCCACAATTTGACGAAGTTATTATTGCAGCTTTAATTATATTAGGAAAATATTTATATAGCTGTTTAGTTTCTTTTTCTATAATACATTTTTGTAAACCGTTACCATGTTTTCTTATTATAAAATCGGTGAAAGCCCATTTTGACATCATTTAATTACATATAATTATTATTCTTTCTTTATCAAGTTATTTCCAGGACTATATGCGAGATATGATTCACTTACAGTAACACAATGAATCATAGTATTTGCTGGTGCCTGTCTTTCGAATGTAAATTTAATAGTAAGGTTAGAAAGTGTTTCTTTTATAATTTCACTCTTATACGTAAAATCAAACACAAACAAGGGATACTTTTTAATAAAATCATATTTTTTAATATTATTATTTAATAAGATTGGATCTATATCTGGATAATATGTTTTCTTAAAATCACAATACATTGAATACGGTCTATTACACATGTTCTTTTTGTTATTCATCTACAAATATTCTGGGGGATAATAGTCAACTTCGCTAAACAATAATTTTATATTTTTTAGATCACAAAAATCAAATATTGAATTGTTCTTTGTATAGTCAAATTCTTTGTTTGTTTGTAAAACTACTATAACATATCGAGGTCTTTTAGAAAAAGTTGTAATTGACCAAGAATAATTTTTAGATTGTGACGTGAAAACGAGATGATTTATGTGTGTCCAATCTAAGTATGGTATTGTTAAATATTTATTTGATTCAATTAATTTATTGATATTAATTTTCACATCTATGTTTGGTATAATATGAGGTATTTCCCAAATAATATCAGAGAAATGAATTTTCAATTCTTTATCTTTCAATTTTTCTATTGAAGCTCCTTTAATTATTAAACAATTTGCGTCACTAGTGTTTCTTAAAAATTCTATTGATTGAGATACTCTTAATATTGGTTTCCTATATTTTTCTAATATTGATAATATATATTTAACTGGAATATTTATTGAAAAATAACCGTCTTCAGTAATTAAATTTGAATCGTCCCAACCTTCAAGACTAGAATTATTTTGTAATATAAGTAATCCTTTCATTAATATACTATAACCAGGACTATTTACTTCTTGTACTACCTTATTATTAATTTTTATATACTATATCACTAAACATATGCATATAACCATTTTTTATAAATTATATATTTTTGTAATCATCTTTTAAGTCAACATCTGAACAAACAATTCGACCATTCAAAATTATATTACTATTAGCTGTATCAAATTGTGCATCTTGACTATTAATATTAACAGATGTCCGTCTATTTTTATCATTCATATATTCGTTTAATTGAGGGTAATATCTATGAAAATCATATTTTCTATTAGTTGCCTCTCACTTTTTGGAGCACCAGTAAACACTAGTGATGTGCTCATTTATATAGAAAAAAATAGCGCTAGCAACCTGAATTATTTGATTTTCTGAATCTTGAGTTGTACTTCTATATATTCACCTCTAAAATCAACAAGCTCGCCAAACTGATCTCTTATTTCTAGTCTAATGTAATCTATAGAAGTTCTACCTGTTAATGGATAGTTATCTAAATTATTTGGTTTCTCTACTATGTCGTATCCTGGATTAACTTTAATATAAAAATCATAAATAATGTCAGTTTGTTTTGAGTTCACATATTGTCCTATTGAAAGTGGACAGTGAATGTTAACAGATTTAATTTTGAAAATATCAACCTCGTTGTCCGAAATATATTTCTTGTTCGCTTCAGTTGTTTGTTTGTTGAAACCCAATAAAATTAATACAGAAGTATCATCTATTAAAATTGAGTAAGGAGATTCTTTTTCACATTTAAAAGTATTAGTATGGGATGTTAACATAAAACCATCACCAATTTTTTCTTCAAGAATTTCTTTTATGTGGTTAACAGAATAAGTACCGTCCTCAATAATAAATGTTACAAATTTGTTGTTTTTAATAATTGTAAGTGTGTTATTTTTTAACTATTTAGAAACATTTGGTATTTTGAAATTTGATTTAAATTTTCGAATACACATTTCATAGTTTCCGCCACTTATATCTAATGGAGGATAATATCTCGCTTCTAAGAGAGATGAATTTAAGTTTCTAGAATTACTCAATTTATATATTCCGCTTTCCATTTATTACTTAAAAATATTAAACATAATTTACCACATATAGTTTGATTATATTTCTGATATCTAACATAATTGTAATATATATTTACTACACCTGAACTCTCAAAATATTTTATTAATTTCTTTTCGGGGTTAACATTGCCAAACGAATCAAAATAGTAAATAGTTTTATTAAGTTTCTTATAAGCAGCCCAATAAGTTCCGTTTCCTGAGTTTGAATCTAAATTTACAATGCCAGATTAATTTTTATGAATTTTCTTTGGTAATGTGTCATCCATAAATACACCTCTAAAATATGGAACTTTTAACTGATTAGCGTAGTCTACTAATTCAATATTGGTTAATGGACTGTCTGGAATAATTTCGATTATTTTTTTTTGACTTGTTCCATTCTAAGTCACCCACTGAAAACATACCTTTGCCAGTTTAAGTTTTCTTAACACCTGAACCTGTAGCTTTTTTGTAAGCATGTCCTGCTATTGCTGCTGCAGTTCCAGTTAGTAATCCTTTAGCTATAAGCGGTAACAAAGGAGCTAAAGCAAATGGTACAAATCCGCCATATTTTCCAGATATTTTACTTAAAGAACCACCAGTTTTTGTTTCAACACTATTTAGATTTTTTAGAATTTTAGCGGATGGTAAGTACAAAGTTACACCAGTTTTTTGGTGTTTCAATAAAGATTGTAGAGGTATTTTTATAGATCCTCCTTGTTTTTCTAATTTATGTATCGTATCTGTTACATTTTTGAAAGTTGAACCAGTTTTTTTCAGCGCATTTATTAAAGTTGTTGCTAACAAATTTATTGTTTGTGGGAAGCTACCGTCCTATTTACTTAATTTATTTACTTGACATGAAGATAACTTTATAGTTGTACAAGTTTTTGTCTTAGCTTGTTGAATTTTGTTTTTTTGAGATTGAGTTAGTATACTACTCATTTTGTTATTTATTACAGAAGAATTAATTCCCATACCCATTTTACGTTTAGCTTTTATTATATTTGTAACTAACACTGCTGCAGATTTTTCTCCCAATGAAGCGTCTTTACTTTTAACTCTGTCCCAAGCCTTGTATTGTAATATTTGATTTGCTTTATTTCTATTGGGAACATCTTTACATTGAGAATATGTAATATCGTGTTCTCTGCATGTTTTATCTAATAGATTAATGCCCTTGTCACCTCTAGATAATCGCTTTTGTATCTTGGTACCCGGTCCACAATAATTATAACCTGGTATATGTGCTTCAATTGGTAAATTATTTATTACATTATTTATAAAACCTGATCCTTTTTTGCTCATTTATAAATGGAAGAATATTTAGAAAAAAGAAAATATGTTTATCGTAAAAGTTTTAAATATTAATATTGGAATGCATTTGGGTGCATTAATTTTCACAGGAAGTAGTTTAACAGCTTTTGCGTTTGTGCCTCTTGCAGCATTATTTCCTGGTAGTGCAATTTTAATGGGTTTGAATGAAGTATTAAATATTAAAGAAAAATGATTGAATTTAAAAAGTGCTACAAGTTTTATAGAGATGTCTTTATTGTTAAAATCTAGTAAAATTAGGGAAGAAGAAATTTACGACAAAGAACGTGACTTTTTAGATAGTATTAATTATTTTGCTGTAGAAAAATATTTAAAGAAGAAAAAATTAAATGGTTATACAACTTAAGTAGTCCGAGTACAACATCTTGCGGAATCACGGACTTTGTCCATTCATGATAAGCAAATACGTATTGTTTTTGCATAAGTAGTGTCATCTTTTCAAATAGTTTTAATTAGTAATTAATGGTAATGTAGATATCTTTAAGTAGCGTTATGGAATTTCACGCCCTACGAATGTACTTCGTTGTCCTACAATAGCCCAGCGCTTGCGTTCGAATGCAATTCACATCGGCAGTGTTCGTAATAGCTCGTCAGATAATGTTTCTAGAATATTCTTTTATCTATAAGAGGTTATGAAATGATGAATTCATCACAGTAATGAGTGAAGAGCAAATACGAAATTATATACAAGAACAAGTACAACAACATTTGAGAGCGTATGAAACTCAGTTTCAAGAATTACAAAAAAAAAATCAACGTTTAAATAATTTGAAAACAGTTCGAAAACCAAGTAAAATACAAGCAGACATAACAAGATTTCAAAGACAAAAAGAAAGGTAATGTATAATATAATTAATATTTTATTCAAATATTATATAAAAATTTCATTTACAGAATGAATAACTCAAAACAACAAAAAATATTTTAGAGAAATAAGTATATTCAAGAAATAAAAAATATAGACACATCAATAAGAACTATCAATGAAGAGATACAAGTTTTATAGGGTGAGTTAGCATTGTGCAATGAAGAAGAAAGTATGGATCTGAAGTGTAAGTACCATTATTTAATATTATGAATGTTTTAATGCTAAGCTAATTATTTTTTTACAAAATAACTTTTAAAGAAGATGTAAAACCAGTTTTATGAAACTGTTTCCTTTAAATAATTTTAATGTCATGTATTTGTTTATTGGTTCTTTCTATTTTACCCTTATAAACTAAATTAGGTGGGTTTTGATTCATTTATTTAATTTGTTGAATAAATTTATTGAATCTTTGTGGTAATGATACTTTGCAGTATTCTAAATTTACTATAACTTGTGTGCCGTAATTTCCTGTATTAGTTTCAAACGATATAACTCTATAAGTTTTATTTAATTCTAATTCAGATAATTTTATAAATTGAGAAGATGCACTGTTCAACATATTTGCATAGTTAGTTTTGTTCTCCAATTAATACAATAAAATTTTAATAATATATTTTAACACAGTTCTATCCTCTTAATAAATACCTTTTTGCTCCTTCTTTAAATAATATTCATTTTTAAGTTCTGATAACCATTCATTTGATCTAATGCGTCAGCTGAAGCGAATTTGTCTGCGACTATTCTAGAACCGTGAACCACAGTAACCTGTGACGTTACAACTTTATAATACATGAAAATAAGTTATTTATTTACCCTCGAATAAATACCGAGCCTAACTGTTTTACAACATATATGAAATGTGCTAACGCTAACAAACTATGATAAGTTTATCAATCTGTACAGCTGTAGCAGTACCAAACAATTTTACTCTTAATTTTTATTAAACAATTAGGACATTTTAAGCGCAAGGACCATAAAGACATGTTTTTTTGCAAAAAATACTATAAAAATTATTAAAAATGTGTGGTTTTAAGGTATTTTGGTGAACGTGTTTTGAAACTCTCAGGTTATAAAAAAGTGTCCTGGAGTGTCTCATATAATAAGCTAGGAGATGGTGTTTTCTGACGGTGGGTGAAATCTCCCGAATCTCCTTGAGCTAGAAGTGGCTTTTTAGATACTACTAAAGTCATATAAATATTTACTTCAGCGCCCGAATTTTATAATTCTTTCTCATATTTTAGCTAAAAGAAAACATTGCAACAAGCAAACTGCTATTTGAAGTGTGGAAATATTCTAGAATACAGCCCATGTAGCTTACAATATACAACGTATTCATCAAGAATAGGCAAAATTTGACTTTATTTTTGTAAAAAATCATATAAATATTTGCTTCTGCGCCCGAATTTTATAATTCTTCATCATATTTTAGCTTATGGAAACATTGCAACAAGAAAATTGCTATTTCAAGTGTGGTAGGTATTCTAGAATCCAGCCAATGTAGCTCAAAATATACAACGTATTCATTAAAATGACACCCGAAAATTGAATAGTTATTATCTGATTGATACCACGCTATGGTCACTTTGTCATGTCCAATGCTATAATTATAGATATATAGTATAGATCCAAAAGCATGTATATGAATTCATTAAAATGACACTCGAAAATTGAATGTTTATTATCTGATTGGTACCACGTTATGGTCACTTTTGCATGTCCAATGCTAAAATTATCCATAGTATAGATCCAAAGCATGTATATGAATGTCTTAACAAAAATATCCATTAAAAGAATAGGTAAAATCTGACTTTATTTTTGTAAAAAATCATATAAATATTTGCTGCGCTTCCGAATTTTATAATTCATTATCATATTTTAGCTAAAAGAAAACATTGCAACAAGAAACTTGCTATTTCCAGTGTGGTAGGTGTTCTGGAATCCAGCCCATGTAGCTTAAAATATACAACGTATTCATTAAAATGACACCCGAAAATTGAATGTTTATTATCTGATTGGTACCACGTTATGGTCACTTTTGCATGTCCAATGCTAAAATTATCCATAGTATAGATCCAAAGCATGTATATGAATGTTTTAACAAAAATATCCATTACAAGAATAAGTAAAATCTGACTTTATTTTTGTAAAAAATCATATAAATATTTGCTTCCGAGCCCAAATTTTATAATTCTTTATCATATTTTAGCTAAAAGAAAACATTGCAACAAGAAAATTGCTATTTCAAGTGTGGTAAATATTCTAGAATCCAGGCCATGTAGCTTACAATATACAACGTTTTCATCAAGAATAGGTGAATTCTGACTTTATTTTTGTAAAAAAGTATTTCCTTCTGCGCCCGAATTTTATAATTCTTTATCATATTTTAGCTAAAAGAAAACATTGTCACAAGAAAATTGCTATTTCAAGTATGGTAGGTATTCTATAACCCAGCCCATGTAGCTTACAATATACCCCGTGTTCATCCAGAATAGGTAAAATCTGACTTAATTATTGTAAAAAATCATATAAATATTTGCTTTCGCGCCCGAATTTTATAAATCTTCATCATATTTTAGCTATAAGAAAACATTGCAACAAGAAAATTGCTATTTTAAGTTTGGTAGGTATTCTAGAATCCAGCTCACGTAGCTTATATTATACATCGTATTCATTCAGAATAGGTAAAATCTGACATAACTATTGTAAAAAATCATATAAATATTTGCTTCCGCGTCCGAATTTTATAATTCTTCATCATATTTTAGCTAAAAGAAAACATTGCAAAAAGAAAATTGCTATTTCAAGTCTGGTAGGTATTCTAGAATCCAGCCCACGTAGCTTATGATATACAACGTATTCATCAAGAATAGGTAAAATCTTACTTTTTTTGTAAAAAATCATATAAATATTTGCTTCCGCGCCCGAATTTTATAATTCTTCTCCATAATTTAGCTAAAAGAAAACATTGCTACAAGAAAATTGCTATTTCAAGTGTGGTAAATATTCTAGAATCCAGGCCATGTAGCTTACAATATACAACGTTTTCATCAAGAATAGGTGAATTCTGACTTTATTTTTGTAAAAAATCAAATAAGTATTTCCTTCTGCGCCCGAATTTTATAATTCTTTATCATATTTTAGCTAAAAGAAAACATTGTCACAAGAAAATTGCTATTTCAAGTATGGTAGGTATTCTATAACCCAGCCCATGTAGCTTACAATATACCCCGTGTTCATCCAGAATAGGTAAAATCTGACTTAATTATTGTAAAAAATCATATAAATATTTGCTTTCGCGCCCGAATTTTATAAATCTTCATCATATTTTAGCTATAAGAAAACATTGCAACAAGAAAATTGCTATTTTAAGTGTGGTAGGTATTCTAGAATCCAGCTCACGTAGCTTATATTATACATCGTATTCATTCAGAATAGGTAAAATCTGACATAACTATTGTAAAAAATCATATAAATATTTGCTTCCGCGTCCGAATTTTATAATTCTTCATCATATTTTAGCTAAAAGAAAACATTGCAAAAAGAAAATTGCTATTTCAAGTCTGGTAGGTATTCTAGAATCCAGCCCACGTAGCTTATGATATACAACGTATTCATCAAGAATAGGTAAAATCTTACTTTTTTTGTAAAAAATCATATAAATATTTGCTTCCGCGCCCGAATTTTATAATTCTTCTCCATAATTTAGCTAAAAGAAAACATTGCTACAAGAATAGGTAAAATCTGACATCTATTTCAAGAATAGGTAAAATCTGTCTTAATTGTTGTAAAAAATTATATAAATATTTGCTTCCGCGCCCGAATTTTATAAGTCATTATATATTAGCTAAAAGAAAGCATTGCAACAAGAAAATTGCTATTTCAAGTGTAGTAGGTATGGGGACGATTGAGCCTGGGAAAATTTTGATGACCATGGGAACTTGCCGGCATTCTTTGATCCCTAAATATCGGGGGTTTGGCCCACCCCTAAAAAATTGGGGGTTTGGCCCACCCTAATTTGCATACCGCGAAGTATGGCTCACCCTTGAAATTTTGGGGGTTTGGCCCACCCTAATTTGCATACCGTGGTGTTTGGCCCACCCTAATTTGCATATCGCGAAGTATGGCTCAGCCCTGAAATTTTAAGGGTTTGGCCCACCCTAATTTGCATACCGTGGTGTTTGGCCACCCTAAATTTCATACCGCGAAGTATGGCCCGCCCCTGAAATTTTGGGGGTTTGGCCCACCTTAATTTGCATACCGAGGGTGTTTGGCCCACCCTAATTTGCATACCGTGAAGTATGGCCCACTTTCGAAATTTTGAAGTTTGGCCCGCCATAACTTGCACATCGTAGGGTTTTTGGGCAACCCTAATTTGCATACCGTGAAGTATGGCCCACCTCCGAAATTCTGGGGTTTGGCCCACCCTAATTTGAATACCATAATCTGCATATCGTAACTTGAATACGGTAATTTGCTTACCGTAATTTTAGGGGTATGGCTTACTCTAATTTGAATACCATAATTTGCATACCGTAGTTTGCATACTGTGATTTGCATAACGTAATTTTAGGGGTTTAGCCCACCATGATTTGCGTACCGTAATTTTAGGGGTTTGGCCCACCCTAATTTGAATTTTGTAATTTGCGTAATTTTGGGATTTGGCCCACCCTAATTTGAATATCGTAATTTGGGTACCATAATTTGCCTACGGGAATTTGTTCCATTTATGGTCAATACTCAACACATCAACTGCATTATTCGATTGTTGTTTATCTCGTAGCATTGTTTTGAATGCCTGTGTTTTAGCTGTTATTTCTAATATCCTTACGTTGAACTTTGGTTGAGATCTAGTAGAGTTGGATTTAACAGCAGCTATTTTGATTTGAATAACGGCTATGATCAGGTGATGATCGCTGCCTACGTCTGCCCCTCTTTTGTTTTGTACGTCTAGGAGTGAACTTCTCCATTTTTTATTAATAGCAAAGTGGTCAATTTGATTTTCAGTGCGTCCATCTGGTGAAACCCATGTGATCTTATGGCACTTTTTGTGCGGAAATACTGAACCTTTAATGACGAGATTGCTATTAGCGCAGAATTGTGCATATTGTAATTTGCATACGATAATTTGCTTTCCGTAATTTAGGGGGTATGGCCCACCCTAATTGGAATACCATAATTTGCATACCGTAGTTTGCATACTGTAATTTGCATGCCGTAATTTTAGGGGTTTGGCCCACTCTAATTTGTATACCGTAATTTTAGGGGTTTGGCCCACCCTAATTTGAATTTTGTAATTTACATACGGTAATTTGCGTAATTTTGGGATTTGGCCCACCCTAATTTGCATATCGTAATTTGCGTACCATAATTTGCTTACGGGAATTTGCGTAATTTTGGTGTTTGGCCCACCCGTGGAAAAATTTAAATACCGTAATTTGCATACCGTGGGAAAAAATCTGCATAACTTAATTTGAATACCGTAATTTGCATACTGTAATATGTATACAGTAATTTGCATAATTTTGAGGTTTGGCCCACCCTAATTTAGTAATTTTGCATTCGTTGATTTTATATTATAATATTTTCATCATCAAACTAGGGCAATAATAGTACATAATCAGCAAAGTTAGGGCGATAGTAGTTGTTGACGTCATGCTCTAGTAATAATAAAATAAATGAAATATTACATTATCATCACATTAAACTAGGATAATATTAGTTGCTGATGTTATACTTTAGTAATATCACAATGAATAAAATCATCGAATTTAAATAGGGCAATAAAATTACGTTTTGAAATATTCACCATTGCTGGAAACAGGGTTTTTACAGTAAAATGAAATAGTAAATTATCAGCCATTTGGGGCAATGATGTTGTGCTATTGATTGCAGTACCGTAATTTGCATACGGTAATTTGCGTAATTTTAGGGTTTGGCCTGCCCTAATTTTACATACCGCTATTTACACGGGTTTGATCCGCCCGAATTTACTAATTTTTGCATGAAAATTTACATACCGTGGGAACCTGTCTTCTCCTTTGATGCCACCGACCACGTTGTGCGATATAAATAAAAACCACTCCCGCACTTCCTCTGTCGGATACCAAATCCTGACATCTTTTTAACACGAAACAAAATTATGAATAAGACAAGTTGTCAACAACGGGCTCCCGTGGAGAGGGGGAGGTGCGAGACCTTGCAGAATTTGCAGGTCAGTGTCTTACTAAGGTACACGTGCAAATTGCACCTGCGTAACTGTCTAGACATAGGGGTGAATGTTCAGAACTGATACAGGTGTGCAAGGTCAGTTTCTGTTTGTGATGCTGTGTCAACAACCTAGCCGGAGGCTTGACTTATAGGTCAGTGCCTTACTAAGGTACACGTGCAAGTTGCACCTTCGTAACTGTCTAGACATAGGGGTGAATGTTCAGAACTTATACAGGTGTGCAAGGTCAGTTTATGTTTGTGATGCTGTGTCAACAACCTAGCCGGAGGCTTGACTTATAGGTCACTGCCTCACTAAACCACACGTGCAACCACCAGGTGTGCAGGTAGCACATGTGCTTGATGATGGAGAGAGAAGAAAAAGAAGAAGGTCTCTACTTACACGTCCACTATAATTACAGACATCACACATCCCAGGCCGGTCATTCTTCACTTAATCTTCAAAGTAGAATGTTGACCAAACATTTTTAAAATGGAAAAATTTATTGTAATTAAAGATTACAAGAAGAAAGTTAAACGTTTTAATTTACAAGGAAGAACTATCGAGTTTAATATTAAACCTGTGCCACAAAGTAAAGACCCTGTTAAATGGGTGCGAGAAGCTATAACAGATGTAATAATACATGCTACGCAAGATGTAGATCTATCTGATAAAGTAGGATTTACATTCTGTAGCAATGACTTCAAGAGGGATCAAGGATGAAAAAATTTTAGCGATGCGTCTGAAGTGTCTATTGATGATGTGTGGCGAGTGCTTAGCGGAATATTTCAATCTAATTCTGTAGCACTGAATACCGACACCTTCTGTCTACGTAATAATATTTAGCGATACGTATTACGAAATATTATTTTAAACCCAGATGAAAATAGTCTGTAATTTTGATTTTGTTAAAAATACACACCAACTTTGTAGTGGTATTAGTAAAATACTTTATTTTAGGCGTAACAACTGTACGCATTCCCAAAGGAACGGGAAAACGATCAAACAAATACAACACATTTAACGAAGAATGTGGTATGCGTCAAAGTATAATTAGTAATCAGAACAAAGACAATTTGTGTTTACCACGAGCATTAGTTGTGGCTATTGCAAATGCTGGAAAAGACGTCGATTTGACTAAAGTGCGGAAGGATATTGGTAAGCTGCAATTGAAGAGAGCTATTAAATTTGCGGAAGATGCTGAGGTAAGTATTCCTGATGATGGAGCCGGAATACTCGAACTACGTCAGTTCCAGCGGTATTTCGGTGACACTTACATAATATGTGTATACGAGTTTGGTGGCAGGGGTAAAGACGTTGTATTTGAAGGAGGTGAGGCGAAGTGTACTTTGAATCTTCTCTATAACAAAGGGCATTACAACGTTATAACATCGTTGACTGCAGCATTTTGCTGTGGTTACTATTACGAAAAGTGTCATGTACCCACAACACTAAAAATCGGCACAGGTGCGGTGGTACGTGTTATGCCTACCAACAATCTCCACCATGTCAGACAGACATAAAAATAAAATGCACCGATTGCAATCGCTGGTTCAAAAGTACACAGTGTCTTCAAAATCACACTAAACCAAATTCTCTGGGTAAAAATACTATCTGTAGCGAAATTGTTCGTTGTACTATCTGTTTGAAAACAATTACAAATAATAGAAAACACACATGGGGTGAAATATACTGTAAAATTTGCATGACTCATCAATCTCAAGATCACTTGTGTTACATGCAGCCTGATACGAGTTCACCTAAAACTAAAGACTTTTTGTTTATATTTTTTGATTTGGAAACGCGGCAAGAGAAAATAATTGTTGACCATACAATCGAGCACGAACCCAATATTTGTGTTTTTAAACAATGTTGTGATAAATGCATAAATGAAAAAAAGTTATTCGTTTGCAAAAATTGTGGTCTTAAAGTGCAGACCATAAAAGACAACGTTGTTGAAAGGTTTATGCTTCATTTATTAACACTACGTAAAAAATTTAAACATATTTTAGTCATAGCTCATAACGGCCAAGCGTTCGATCATCAGTTAATTTTAAATTATATTTTGACAAAAACCTCATTAATAATTAATAATGCGTGGCACGAAAATTATATCAATGGTTTTGGGAAATGTAAAATTTCTCGATTCTTTAAATTATTTTCTTATGGCACTAGTCAAGTTACCTAAAGCATTTGGGTTGGGACATAATTTCAAAAAGGGTTATTTTCCTCATTTATTTAACACGTTGGAAAATAGAAATTACGTTGGCCCATTACCTGCTTTAGAGTACTACATTCCAAACACAATGAAAGACATAGAAAGAACAAATTTTTAGAATGGTATGAGGAGCATATGAACGCCGAGTTCGATATGCAACGTGATATAGTCGAATACTTTATCTCTGATGTAGAAATTCTCACTCAGGCGTGTTTAAAGTTTAGGGGTCAATTGATTTCCACAAGTAATGTATGTCCGTTTACCGAGGCGTGTACTATTGCGTCGTCGTGCAACAAAGTGTACAGGCGCAATTTCTTAAAACCAAATACAATCGGTATAATACCTGAAAACGGTTATCGCAATCGTGACATACAATCTAAAATAGCAACAAAATGGCTTGTGTAGGAGGAACACATTCGGGGGTAAATATATTACAATCGGCTAAACAAAAAGAAGTTAGATTAGGGGGGTTAAAAGTTGATGGCTATTGTGAACAATTAAACAAGGTTTTTGAATTTTACGGGTTTTATTACCATGGACATCCTGAGTGGTAAATATTTAGTAGAGACACCCCTCTGCACGACAAACCCGATGAAACTTTAAACCTACGTTATGAGTCGACAGTAGCTAAAACCGAAAGACTTAAAACACTTGGTTACGAGGTTGTGGAAATGTGGAAGTGCAAGCTAACCCCGAAATTGAAAATTTTACTATTACATCGACCCTGCTTACTAATATACCGCTTAATCCGCGTGACGCGTTTTACGGAGGTAGAACAGGGAATACTAAAACTTATTATAAATGTAAGGATGGCGAAAAAATTCACTATATCGATATTTGCTCACTATATCCTTATATTTGTAAATATGGAAAATATCCTGTGGGTCACCCTGTAGTGCTTGTAGGGGATGAATGTCCAAAAAATATTTCTGGCCTTGACGGCATAATTAAATGCGTGCTTTTGCTACCTCAAAATTTATACCACCTGTATTACCGGTAAAAATAAATAATAAATTAATGTTTGCACTCTGCCATGCTTGTGCAAAAATTTTTAATACGGGTGATTGTTCACATAATGATTTAGAGAGAGCTATAACCAGAACTTGGGTTATAGATGAAGTTGTAAAAGCACAGGAGATGGGATATCAATTGCTTAAGGTTTATGAAATTTGGAAATTTAAGGTTGAACAGTATAACAAAGAAAAGAATGTCATGGGGTTGTTTACAGAGATGATGAATCAATTTATAAAAATTAAACAACAGGCATTGGGGTGGCCGCAAGATTTCGACACAGAGGAACAAAAAATGCATATATTGAAGATTTTTTTAAACAGGAAGGTCTACGTTTGGTGTACACAGAAATTTTTGAAAACCCTGGCTTAAGAGCTCTTGCGAAATTAATACTTAACTCATTTTGGGGAAAATTGGGGCAACGAGAAAATCAGCCAAAAACAAAAATAATAAATAGACCCGATGAATTTTTTAAAATGATGACTGACCCGATAATTGTAGTTAATACCGTGCTTCCAGTTAATGATAATACCGTTGTAATTAATTATGAATATACTGAAGAAACATGCGATGTTCTACCATCAGTAAATGTGTGCACAACACAAGTTCGTTTAAAATTGTATAGTTATCTTGAGCAACTTGGAGAAAGGGTATTGTACTATGATACAGATTCGGTAATATTTATTTCCAAACCAGGAGATGTTGACCCTGTATTGGGAAATTGTATCGGTAACATGACGAATGAATTGACCAGTTATGGACCCGGGAGTTACATTACAGAATTTGCCTCTGGCGGGCCGAAAAACTACGATTACATAGTTTATTCACCAACAAAAAATAATTATACTGAAATTTGTAAAGTAAAGGGAATTTGTATAAATCACGAGGTAGAAAAAGATGTTGATTTTAGTACGTTTAAAGGGATAATTATTGACAATGAAAAAATGAAACCTAGAAAAATAGCATTCAAAACCATTTGATGAACAAAAATACATCAGGTTATCTCACGAAGTGAAACAAAAGAATTTAAGCCGACTTCATGTAAAGGAAAATTTGATCAATATGATTCTGTTCCATATGGATACAAAAAAGCTAAATAATAGCAATTACTAACTTTTTGTTAATTTAACAAAATGTTAATTATATATTTACCGTGCGCCCCAAAGAGATGTTGACATGGCGTTTACAGTGTTAAATTCAAAATTAGCGAGTAACTTTTTTCTTGTATAATATAACTGCAAAATATTTTTGTTAGAATAGTTTATTTTAGATAAACGAGTAAAACGTCTATCAAGTAAATAATATTAGCACTAAGTTTCACATGATGATGATATGTTTTCAGATGCGCATTCATAGAGTTGCTGTTTTAGTCTTTTCAGACACCCTTTCCCATGGTTGCTGTTTTAACTCATAATACTTTGTATATGTATATGTAATGTTTATTAGTCAATAAATGTATTAAATTAAATTTTGTCTTTTACTTGTAAGAAAACCTACTCATACCAGTCTTTGTGTGTGTGTGTCAAATTACAATCAATTCTTGTACATACACGAGGTGCCCATCCCGCGAGAGCATTTCCCTATAAATTGTTCATGACCAGATAAAAAACAGAAGTGAAATATATAAAATGATAATTTTTTCGATATTCAGTGGCCTTTATTTAAACTCTACAGAAATTCTTACAATTTTAACAATGAAATACAAAATATTATAGGTGCACTGAGATCCAATTCGGGGAAAAATTATATTTTTTATGATTTGAGTAATTTTGTTGAGTTAAATGAATGTAATAATAGAATTATTAGGTATGGCGTAATAAATTCAGAATTTCCAGGTATACCACAGTATATTGACGGTGCATGCCAGTACATGAATGGAAACATATATTTTTTCAGGGATAATATTACGTATAAATACCGCTCGAATTTAAAATTACTTTTAAATGTTGCACCTTTCAATCTATCAATCTTTGGTATAAATTTTCAAAATTTAAATCTATTACAACAACTAAAATAATTGTTTATAGAAAATTTGAGAAAAAAAAAATTAAGAATGGTGAATTTTTACATTTTCGGTGACACAAATGTCAACAACTGTGAGAAAATTTTATCCAGGCAGAGAGAGAGAGAGAGAGAGAGATGTTGTTTGAATTGAGATTTATTAACACAAACGAAGTGAAGATATGTGATAAGTGGTAGTGAAATAATAATATTAAAACTAAATTTGTGCAAAAACAATAACGTGTTATTGATAAACGTCGCAGAACTAATCAGCAGCTCGAAAGCAGTCAGACCACATCTCTATGTCATCTCTTTCTACATCGCAAAACCAATCAGCCACTCGAGGCCAGTCAAGCCACATCTCCATGTTATCTCTTTCTACGTCGCAGAACCAATCAACCGGCAGTGAGGCTATATCTCTGGGTCATCTCTTTCCTTCCATGTGTTTAATTTAACTATATAGTTCTTGTCTGTTGTATATGTTTAACAAAAAATTGTTTAAGAAAAACTAGACTCACGTGAAAATATAATTGTTTATATATAAAATAGTAATATATGACTGTGTATGTGTGTGTGTGCGTGTGTGATAATAATTATACTAGATATGTTAATAAAATTTTATGTATAATATTTGACTGCAGTATAATAATAATGTAAGAATTGGTGTTAAGCGACTGGAGGGATGATGGAGTGAAGAAATAAGCAGGATTGCAGTCAACTGATGAATTTTATTAGTCTAAGGCCAACGTTTCGCTACCAATTGTAGCATCATCAGGGCAAAAGACTATTTTAAAATATTGTGACCATATACAGAAAATCAATCAAGTAGATATCGTCATACATTAAAAAATAAAAATAGTCTTTTGCCCTGATGATGCTACAATTGGTAGCGAAACGTTGGCCTTAGACTAATAAAATTCATCAGTTGACTGCAATCCTGCTTATTTCTTCACTCTATAATAATAATACCATGGTTTGTTAATAAAATTACTATTTATGAATTTTTAGTTGTTCTTTACAAAAGTTTTGCTGACGTGTACTAGATATGTTAATAAAATTGTATGTATAATATTTGACTGTAGTATAATAATACCATAATTGGTTAATAAAATTACTATTTACTAATTTTTAGTTGTACTTTACAAAAGTTTTGCTGACGTGGTACCAGGTGTCGTCGTTATGCTGACTCGATACTGGGTCATCGTCACCTCCTTTTGCTCTACGTCAGCATTATGATGACCAGGGTCAGCCCAGTCATTGATGAACAGTGAGTAGAATTTAAATTATACCTCGGAATCAGCAACCGAACTCTTTATCTTCAGAAACAGAACTGTGCCATCAGTATCAGAGCTGATTATGACAAACTGCTACTTATTAGAAACAGAACAGCTTTACAACAGCTTTACAATAGCATAGTTGTTTATCTGTAATTGGATCTGTTTTTTATCTGCTAATGAGCTGTTTTTCTGTTATTGAATCAGTTTTTTTTACCTGTTTCTATAAATAACACCTCTATTTTTTATCTGGTCATGAACAATTTATCTGTTTTCACAAATATCAGTTTTGTTAGGGAAATGCTCTCGCGATATGAAGTGGAACAGCGAGCAGAATTTAAATTATACCTCGGAATCAGCAACCTAACTCTTTATCTTTAGAAACAGAACCGCGCCATCAGTATCAGAGCTGATTATGACAAACTGCTACTTATTATGAAAAGCCTTGTAGTTTTTCATCTTGTTACAATAGCTTATAATTCCAGTTACGATTAGCATTCATATGAATGTCTACTGACGTACTGACTCTAGTTGGTGATTATGCGTGCCCCAACACCGGTGAAAGATTTTCAAACAACGAAGAACATATTTTAACATCATAGTACGAATGATGTATTCTTCTACCAAGAGAAATTAAAATGTTTGGACAGTACTGACCCTGTATAAACTCTCTATTTAAATAATTACTTTTATGATTTGGTGCGTGTTGAAAGGTAATATTTGCATGTTGCTCCCAAACGTAAAATGCTTTCTTTGCAATATGAACCTGGTTACTATCCCCGCTTATAAAGTCCTATGTTACAACGGGGGCGATCCATCTGTATTGATGATGTTGATAACGTAGTCCACGGGGGATATCAGAAACCGCACATCTTGAACACTGCATCAGTTCTAATGTTTCACTATTTACCGCACCTGTTTGCTCCAAACCATGGTATTTTTGATAGAATGAAATAGCCTTTCGATATTTTGCCGATGATGGATTAAGGCTTACTATTTCGTTATTTTCCACCTTCATATATCCATATGTTTCCAAAAATTCCACACAATCCAAAAATAACCCGTCATCTTCAACTTATTCCACACGGTTTAAAAACGACTCTTCGGTATCGCATTTAACACTATCACCAATTAGAAAAAGATAGCAAAAAATTATATATTTTACCATCTTACTACTGCTGAAGCACATTTTCAAATTTTATTGAGTTGAAAGTTTAAATACACCAATTTACAGCAAACACCACTAATGCTATTAAGTTGAAGCTTAGATATGGTAAATTACAACAACCACCACCGCTATTTAAATGAAATTTTTATTAGTATAAGCAAAATTTATTGACGGTTATGTGATAATAACTACCAGAAGTGGACTGGCATCGTTGAACGAAATCAGGAGAAATTCCTATGTAGCGCCACTGTGTTACGATTTTTACAAGTCCGGTACTGGTAATTGAATCAATAGCACAACATAATTGTAATTGGTTGATAATTTACTTTATACTACTATTGCCCTAGTTTAATTCGATGATAATGTATTATTTCAATATTACTATAGTATGACGTCAACAACTACTATTACACCTAACATTAATTTGATGATTATGTACTATTATTGTCCTAGTATGATGCTGATTCGTTATTGAAATACTACTGTAATATAACATCAACAACTAGAATACTCCAGAAAAAATAAAATGTTGTATGAAAATTATATTTTCGAATGAATAATTTGAGATTAAGATGTTTTATTACTATATATTTACAGACACAATTATACAAATAACTGTAACAAGCACAATATATTCTACAACTATTTATGTTTGAAAAATATGTTTTGTTTTATTAAGGCACATATAGCACAATTACAAATTTTTTCTGCAAAAACATTCAAAATTTCTTCATTTTGTTCTCGCCACCGCCGCTGTTGTCCTACTGATTGTAGTTCCAATTGTTGTTGTTGTTTTTCTTCTAATTGTTGTTGTCGTCCCTGCAACGATTGTTTTACAGGTGTGTTTCTTTTACAAGAACACTTGTCGAAAAGGAGGTTAAACTTTAAAATAGAAAAAAATTATATACCGTTGGTTAAATTGTTTTATATTGTCGTTCACGCACCTCGCGTCACTATTTCTTTAACAACTTCTTAACTATACGTTGTACATTTTTTCTTATTTTGAGTAAAATTTGCGGTACGTCGCTTTCATTGAAATATTCGTGAGAACTCTGCGATTGTTTATACTTATTATAGTACTCAATCATTCGAAATTCATCTTCATTTCTTGGAGGTAATTGAATCTCAGAAGAGGAAAATTTAAAATATTTGGGATCTAAACCGCAGTATGTTTGTAGTATTTGTAGATTAGGGTCGTATAGTTCTTCATTAACTTTTACACAAAAGTGAATTACAGGAAATGGTTGATAATAATGCACCTGATGCCCCATAATGATTTCTGGGGTGAATCCCAACTTTTTAGCCTCATCGCAAAATATGAATGCAGCCGGTAAAAAAGCCCCATAATAATTTTTATTAATTAATGCGCGAAATTAACTCGCTTAAAATAGAAAGTTTAGTTTTATCGATACCCATTTTTAATTTAACAAAGAACAACCTTGTGGTTTGAAGATTACATAAAGAATGTCTACCCCAGCATGTAATGTTTGTAATTGTAGCTGTGTGTATGAATAGAAGTAAAATATACGCATGAGTACTCAGATATGATAATTTGAAATTGGATATTAAAAATAATCATTGGGTAATGTTGTACACTCAATTTCAATTGTTTTATTATAATCGATTATGTGCACCTATCTTTACACATTACGAATTTACAGCTGTTTTCTTGCAAAGCTGTTTTGCTTCTAATAATTAGTCATTCCAAATATTAATAATCTGTTTAGAAAAATTTTCAAGAGCATACGGAGGTAGTCGCTATCATTAAGTTATGTATTACTAGGAAATAAGGAAAATTAGCTTAAAATCAACAAGGAATAACGAGGGGATATGAAGCAAGAGACAAATTTAAACAATATAACATAAGTATTAAAAATTACACAGCTTACAAACACAGTTAAAATTACATGTTATAAATAATATCTACTACTAATTTGATCTGGTTTACAAAATTAGAAATGGGGCTGGAGTTGCAACTAATTTTCTGATTGTAATTTTTTTATCTCATTCCAGCGCTGTCGTTCCTGGTTCCTAAATTGTTTTTTGTCTTCTTTATTTAGTTTATACATATCTATAGGAAGACTTTTTATAATTAATCTTGAATCAGCAGCGCTGGAGTTATTAAGAGCGCTGCTGCTGCAATTTTCGGGTGCAACACGTGAATGCGAGACCGGTCTGTTGGAAAAAAATATGAAAAATAGTACTATTATTATAATAAATTTACATTAACTCACCGTTCTCGAGTATACACGAGCGGACTCACAGCGGAACACTCATCCAAGTTCTCACTAGCCTCTATAAGAAACATTTTCGTAGCGTCGATCGGTCTATTCTTCTTCGTTTGAATGTCCACGAACGGACTCACAGCGGAACACTTGCCCAAATTTTCAGTGGTTGCTGGGGCAAGATGCGAGACCCGTCTGCTAGACAGTCTGTAAAAATATGAAAAATAGTACTATCATTATTATAATAAATTTATATTAACTCACCGTTCTCGAATATACACGAGCGGACTCACAGCGGAATAGTCATCCCAGTTCTCACTAGCCTCTACAACAAACATTTCCGTAGCGTCGATTGGTCTATTCTTTTTCGTTTAAAAGAATGACTATTCTTGTGCACAATGCTGGTAATTATAATGAGCGCACGATCCGCCACTTCTACGGAATTTATTGCTGATCCGGTAATATTTTTTACTGTCTAGTAAAACTCCGGCCAGGCTGTCGACACAGCACCGCAAGCAGAAACTGACCTTGCTCGCAGCAGATGCAGTCTGCATAGTAAAACACTCCGACTAAGCTGTTGCACAGCATCACAAGCAGAAACCGATATCGCTTACATGTGCATCATTCAACCTATCTGTAAAGACAGGTGCAACTCGTACGTGTGCCTTAGTAAGGCACTGACCTATAAGTCAAGCCTCCGGCTAGGTTGTTGACACAGCATCACGAACAGAAACTGACCTTGCATACCTGTATCAATTCTGAACATTCACCCCCTATGTCTAGACAGTTACGCAGGTGCAACTTGCACGTGTATCTTAGTAAGACACTGACATATAAGTCAAGGCTCCGGCTAGGTTGTTGACACAGCATCACAAACAGAAACTGACCTTGCACACATGTATCAATTCTGAACATTCACCCCCTATGTCTAGACAGTTACGCAGGTGCAACTTGCACGTGTACCTTAGTAAGGCACTGACCTATAAGTCAAGCCTCCGGCTAGGTTGTTGACACATCATCACAAACAGAAACTGACCTTGCACACCTCTATCAATTCTGAACATTCACCCCCTATGTCCAGACAGTTACGCAGGTGCAACTTGCACGTGTACCTTAGTAAGACACTGACCTGCAAGTTCTGCAAGGTCTCGCACCTCCCCCTCTACACGGGAGCCCGTTGTTGACAACTTGTCTTATTCATAATTTTGTTTCGTGTTGAAAGGATGTAAGGATTAGGAATCCGACAGAGGAAGTGCGGGAGTAGTTTTTTTATATCGCACAACGTTGTCGGTGGCATCAAAGGAGAAGACAGGCTCCCACAGTATGTAAATTTTCATGCAAAAATTAGTAAATTAGGGCGAACCAAACCCGTGCAAATAATGGTAAGTAAAATTAAGGCAGGCCAAACCCTAAAATTACACAAATTACCGTATGCAAATTACGGTACTGCAATCAATAGCACAACATTATTGCCCCAATTGGCTGATAATATACTATATAATTTTACAGTAAAAACCCTTTTTCCAGTAATGGTGAATATTTCAAAACGCAATATTATTGCCCTAGTTAAGTTCGATGATTTGATTCATTGTGATATTACTAAAGTACAACGTCAGCAACTAATATTGTCCTAGTTTAATGTGATGATAATGAATTATTTTATTTATTTTATTATTACTAGAGCATGACGTCAACAACTACTATCGCCCTAACTTTTCTGATTATATACTATTATTGCCATAGTTTGATGATGAAAATATCATAATATAAAATCAACGTATACAAAATTAATAAATTAGGGTGGGCCAAACCTCAAAATTATGCAAATTACCGTATACATATTACGCTATGAAAATTACGGTATTCAAATTAAGTTATGCAGATTTTTTCCCACGGTATGCAAATTACGGTATTCAAATTTTCCCACAGTTGGGCCAAACCCCAAAATTACGCAAATTCCCGTAGGCAAATTATGGTACGCAAATTACGATATGCAAATTAGGGTGGGCCAAATCCCAAAATTACGCAAATTACCGTATGCAAATTACAAAATTCAAATTAGGATGGGCCAAACCCCTAAAATTACGGTATGCAAATTAGAGTGGGCCAAACCCCTAAAATTACGGCATGCAAATCACAGTATGCAAACTACGGTATGCAAATTATGGTATTCAAATTAGGGTGAGCCATACCCCCTAAATTACGGAAAGCAAATTATCGTATGCAAATTACAATATGCACAATTCTGCGCTAATAGCAATCTCGTCATTGGAGGTTCAGTATTTTCGCACAAAAAGTGCCATAAGATCACATGGGTTTCACCAGATGGACGCACTGAAAATCAAATTGACCACTTTGCTATTAATAAAAAATGGAGGAGTTCACTCCTAGACGTACAAAACAAAAGAGGGGCAGACGTAGGCAGCGATCATCACCTGATCATAGCCGTTATTAAAATCAAAATAGCTGCTGTTAAATCCAACTCTACTAGATCTCAACCAAAGTTCAACGTAAGAAAATTTGAAATAACAGCTAAAACACAGGCATTCAAAACAATGCTACGAGATAAACAACAATCGAATAATGCAGTTGATGCATTGAGTATTGACCATAAATGGAACTACATTAAAAATATATTTGTAGAATGTGCGGAATCATCAATAGGCTACAGAGAGAAAAACAGGAAAGAATGGATCTCGGAACAAACCTGGGAACTTATACAACAAAGAAAGATGTACAAGAGACAAGTACTTGTAGCGAAAACTGAACCAGGTAAACATAAATTTCAGAAATCCTATGAAAGAGCAAACAAAGAAGTAAAACGGTCAGCTAGGTCTGACAAACGGAAATGAGTAGAAAACTTGGCAAACACTGCTCAAGTCGCCGCTGAAACCAATAACTTACGAACCCTATATCAAATAACTAAGAAACTGAGCAATAACAACTCTATAGGGAGCACCTCAGTCAAGGATGAGCATGGAAATATATTAACTACTATTGAGACACAATTGAATAGGTAGCTGGATCACTTCAAAAAGTTTTAAATAGCTCGTCTGATCAGAATGGTACATGGGCAGCCTACGATATACCTAGAGTAGAGTTACAAATAAACTGCAACGCTCCTACAAGAGCGGAAATTAAAACAGCTATACTTAGACTGAAGAACAACAAAACAGCTGGCAGGGATGGAATTCCGAGCGAAATACTAAAAGCAGATATCAAAACATCAGTAGAAATGCTCCATCCTCTCTTGAGTGAAATTTGGAAAGAAGAAATAGTTCCCTCCGAATGGAAAGAAGGCATAATCGTGAAACTCTACAAGAAAGGCAACAAATTCGAATGCAACAACTACAGGGGTATCACCTTGCTATGTACCTGCAGCAAAGTATTATCTTCAATAGTACTTGACAGACTAATGGATGCTATCGAACCTCTGCTAAGGCAAGAGCAAGCAGGCTTTAGACCCTTTAGATCCTGTACAGATCAAATAAATACGTTGAGAGTCATAATTGAACAATCTACAGAATGGAGATCTCCACTGTATATGCTATTCGTAGACTTTGAAAAAGCGTTCGATAGTGTACACAGGAACAACATATGGAATATTTTACACGAAAGAGGTGTTCCAAAGAAAATAATTAGTATCATTCAAGCTATGTATGATCAATCTACGAGTAGAGTCCTACATCGTGGTCATTTAAGCAAACCTTTCGAAGTAAACTCTGGAGTACAGCAAGGCTGTCTGCTATCACCCTTGCTGTTTTTAATAGTTATAGACTCAGTTATGTCAGAAGTAACACAATACTCCAGAGGAATACAGTGGGGTCTTACGTCGTACTTGGAAGATCTGGACTATGCGGACGACTTATGCCTTCTATCCCATACACACGCTGATATGCAACATAAACTGACATGTCTGGAATCGCAGGCAAATCCTGCATGCCTAAAGATTAACGTGTCAAAAACTAAAAGTATGCGATGCAATACTGTAAACGATGTCCCGTTTATAGTCAACGAGGAATCAATTGAGGACACAGAAACCTTTTGTTACTTAGGCTCGGAAGTAACTACGACTGGGGGCACTGAAGTTAACATTGACATTCGAATAGCAAAAGCATCGCAAGCATTTGGGATGCTCAACCGTCTTTGGCTCTCTCCCCAAATCAGCAGAAAAACAAAATTGAAAATTTTCAATACCAATGTTAAGTCCGTTCTATGATATGGATGTGAGACGTGGAAGAACACAGCACATACTATCTCTATGCTTCAAGTATTTGTTAACAAATGTTTAAAGAAAATTCTTAAAATTCGCTGGCCGGATGTAATACCAAATAAAGAGCTGTGGACACTAACGCAACAGGACCCAATGGAGATTGAGCTCAAACGTAGAAAATGGAAATGGATAGGCCATATTCTCCGGAGAGATCAGAGCAACATCACGAGACAGGCTTTTGACTGGAACCCCCAAGGCAGTCGAAAACGAGGAAGGCCATGTCACACTTGGCGAAGAACAATCATCGCAGAGGCAAAAAAGGAAGGGAAAACGTGGAACGAAGTTAAACTACTCGCGCTAAACAGAGTTCGTTTGAAGAGTTTTGTAGAAGCCCTATGCACTCATGCGGTGCATAGGGCTTCTACAAAACTCCCCAAAACTTACGAAAAGCAAATTATCGTATGCAAATTACAATATGCAAATTATGGTATTCAAATTACGGTGAACCAAATCCCAAAATTTCGGAGTTGAACCATACTTCACGGTATGCAAATTAGGGCAGGCCAAACCCCAAAATTTCGGAGGTGGGCCATACTTCACGGTATGCAAATTAGGGTAGGCCAAACACCACTATATGCTAATTAGGCTGGGCCAAACACCACAGTATGCAAATTAGGGTGGGCCAAACCCCCAAAATTTCGGGGATGGGCCATACTTCGCGGTATGCTAATTAGGGTGAAACAAACACCACGGTAAGCAAATTAGGGTGGTCCAAACCCCCAAAATTTCAAGGGTAAGCCATACTTCGCGGTATGCAAATTAGGGTGGGCCAAACACCAAGGTATGCAAATTGGGGTAAGTCAAACCCTAACATTTTGGGCGTGGACCTTACTGCGCGATATGCAAATTAGAGTGGGCCAAACACTACGGTATGCAAATTAGATTAGGCCAAACCCACAAAATTTCAGGGGTAGCCCATACTTCGCGGTATGCATATTAGGGTAGGCTAAACACCACGGTATGCAAATTAGGGAGGGAAGTGGATGGAAGTGGGTTAAACCCCCGAAACTTAGGGATCAAAGGATGCCGCCAAGTTCCCACGGTCATCAAAATTTTCCCAGGCTCAATCGTCCCCATACCTACTAGGTGTAGTAGGTATTCTAGAATCCAGCCCATGTAGCTTACAATATACAACGTATTCATAAAGAAAAGGTAAAATCTGACTTTATTTTTGTAATAAATCATATAAATATTTGCTTCCGCGCCCGAATTTTATAATTCTTCATAATATTATATCTAAAAGAAAACAATGCAACAAGAAAATTGCTATTTCAAGTGTGGTAGGAATTCTAGCATCCATCCCACGTAGCTTATTATATACAATGTATTCATCAAGAATAGGTAAAATCTGCCTTTATTTTTGTAAAAAATCATATAAATATTTGCTTACGCGCCCGAATTTTATAACACTTATTTTAGCTAAAAGAAAACATAGCAAAAAGAAAATTTCTATTTCAAGCGTGGTAGGTATTTTAGAATCCAGCCCACAAAGCTTACAATATACAACGTATTCATCAAGAATAGGTAAAATCTGACTTTATTTTTGTAAAAAATCATATAAATATTTGCTTCCGCGGCTGAATTTTATAATTCTTCATCATATTTTAGCTAAAAGAAAACATTGCAACAAGAAAATTGCCATTTCAAGTGTGGTAGGTATTTTAGAATCCAGCCCATGTAGCTTACAATATACAACGTATTCATCAAGAATAGGTTGAATCTGACTTAATTTTTGTAAAAAATCATATAAATATTTGCTTCCGCGCCCGAATTTTATAGTTCTTCATTATATTTTAGCTAAAATTAAACATTGCAAAGAGAAAATTGGTATTTTAAGTGTGGTAGGTATTCTAGAATCCAGCCCATGTAGCTTACAATATACAACGTATTCATTAAAATGACACCCGAAAATTGAACATTTATTATATGATTGGTACCACGTTATGGTCACTTTTGTATGTCCAATGCAAAAATTATCCATAGTTTAGATCCAAAAGCATGTAAATGAATGTTTTAACAAAAATATCTACTTCAAGAATAGGTAATATCTGAATTTATTTTCGTAAAAAATCATATAAATATTTGCTTACGCGCCCGAATTTTATAACACTTCATCATATTTTAGCTAAATGAAAACATAGCAACAAGAAAATTGCTATTTCAAGTGTCAAAGGTATTCTAAAATCCAGCCCATCTAGCTTAAAATACACAACGTATTTATCAAGAAAAGGTAAAATCTGACTTTATTTTCGTAAAAAATCATTTAAATATTTGCTTCCGCGCCCGAAATTTATAATTTTTTATCATATTTTAGCTAAAAGAAAACATTGCAACACGAAAATAGCCACTTCAAGTGTGGTAGGTATTTTAGAATCCAGCCCACGTAGCTTACATTATACAATGTATTCATCAAGAATAGGTAAAATCTGACATTATTTTTGTAAAAATTTTTATATAAATATATGCTTCCGCGCCCGAATTTGATAATTCTTCATCATATTTTACCTAAAAGAAAACATTGCAACAAGAAAATTACTATTTCAAGTGTAGTAGGTATTCTAGACTCCAGCCTACTTAGCTTATTATATACAACGTATTCATCAAGATTAGGTAAAATCTGACTTTATTTTTGTAACAATTTATATAAATATTTGCTTCCGCGGCCGAATTTTATAATTCTTCATCATAATTTAGCTAAAAGAAAACATTGCAACAGTAAAATTGCTATTTCAAGTGTGGTAGGTATTCTAAAATCCAGCCCATGTAGCTTACAATATACAACGTATTCATCAAGAATAGTAAAATCTGACTTAATTTTTGTAAAAAATCATATAAATATATGCTTCCGCGCCCGAATTTTCTAAATTTTCATTATATTTTTGCTAAAAGAAAACATTGCAACAAGAAAATTGCAATTTCAAGTGTGGTAGGTATTCTAAAAGCCAGCCCATGTAGTTTACAATATACAACGTATTCATCAAGAATAGGTAAAATCTGACTTAATTTTTGTAAAAAATCATATAAATATATGCTTCCGCGCCCGAATTTTATAATTTTTCATCATATTTTAGCTAAAAGAAAACATAGCAAAAAGAAAATTTCTATTTCAAGCGTGGTAGGTATTTTAGAATCCAGCCCACAAAGCTTACAATATACAACGTATTCATCAAGAATAGGTAAAATCTGACTTTATTTTTGTAAAAAATCATATAAATATTTGCTTCCGCGGCTGAATTTTATAATTCTTCATCATATTTCAGCTAAAAGAAAACATTGCAACAAGAAAATTGCCATTTCAAGTGTGGTAGGTATTTTAGAATCCAGCCCATGTAGCTTACAATATACAACGTATTCATCAAGAATAGGTTGAATCTGACTTAATTTTTGTAAAAAATCATATAAATATTTGCTTCCGCGCCCGAATTTTATAGTTCTTCATTATATTTTAGCTAAAATTAAACATTGCAAAGAGAAAATTGGTATTTTAAGTGTGGTAGGTATTCTAGAATCCAGCCCATGTAGCTTACAATATACAACGTATTCATTAAAATGACACCCGAAAATTGAACATTTATTATATGATTGGTACCACGTTATGGTCACTTTTGTATGTCCAATGCAAAAATTATCCATAGTTTAGATCCAAAAGCATGTAAATGAATGTTTTAACAAAAATATCTACTTCAAGAATAGGTAATATCTGAATTTATTTTCGTAAAAAATCATATAAATATTTGCTTCCGCGGCAGAATTTTATAATTCTTCATCATAATTTAGCTAAAGGAAAACATTGCAACAATATAACTGCTATTTCAAGTGTGGTAGGTATTCTAGAATCCAGCCCACATAGCTTAAAATATACATTGTATTCAGCAAGAATAGGTAAAATCTGAATTTATTTTTGTAAAAAATCATATAAATATTTGCTTCCGCGCCCGAATTTTATAATTCTTTATCATAATTTAGCTAAAAGAAAACATTGCAATAAGAAAACTGCTATTTTAAGTGTGGTAGGTATTCTAGAATCCAGCCCATGTAGCTTACAATATACAACGTATTCATTAAAATGACACCCGAAAATTGAACATTTATTATATGATTGGTACCACGTTATGGTCACTTTTGCATGTCCTATGCTAAAATTATCCATAGTATAGATCCAAAAGCATGTATATGAATGTTTTAACAAAAATATCCATTTCAAGAATAGGTAAAATATGACTTTATTTTTGTAAAAAATCATATAAATATTTGCTTCCGCGCCCGAATTTTATAATTCTTTATCATAATTTAGCTAAAAGAAAACATTGCAATAAGAAAACTGCTATTTTAAGTGTGGTAGGTATTCTAGTATCCAGCCCACGTAGCTTATAATATACAACGTATTCATCAAGTATAGGTAAAATCTAACTTAATTTTTGTAAAAAATCATATAAATATTTGCTTCTGCGCTCGAATTTTATAATTCTTTATCATATTTTAGCTAAAAGAAAACATTGCAACAAGAAAATTGCTATTTCAAGTGTGGTAGGTAGTCTAGAATCCAGCCCACGTAGCTTACAATATACATCGTATTCATCAAGAATAGGTAAAATCTGAATTTATTTATGTAAAAAGTCATATAAATATTTGCTTCTGCGCCCGAATTTTATAATTCTTCATCATATTTTAGCTAAAAGAAAACATTGCAACAAGAAAATTGCTATTTCAAGTGTGGTAGGTATTCTAGAATCCAGCCCATGTAGCTTACAATATACAAGTATTCATCAATAATAGGTAAAATCTGACTTTATTTATGTAAAAAGCATATATATATATTTGCTTCTGCGCCCGAATTTTATAATTCTTCGTCATATTTTAGCTAAAAGAAAACATTGCAACAAGAAAATTGCTATATCAAGTGTGGTAGGTATTCTAGAATCCGGCCCACGTAGCTTACAATATACAACTTATTCATCAAGAATAGGTAAAATCTGCCTTTATTTTTGTAAAAAATCATATAAATATTTGCTTCCGTGCCCGAATTTTATATATCTACATCATATTTAAGCTAAAAGAAAACAATGCATCAAGAAAATTGCTATTTCAAGTGTGGTAGGTATTCTGCAATCCAGCACATGTAGCTTACAATATACAACGTATTCATCAAGAATAGGTAAAATCTGACTTTATTATTGTAAAAAATCTTATAAATATTTGCTTGCGCGCCCGAATTTTATAATTTTTCATCATGTTTTAGCTAAAAGAAAAAATTGCAACAAGAAAATTGTTATTTCAAGAGTGGTAGGTATTCTGAAATCCAGCCCATGTAGCTTACAATATACAACGTATTCATTAAAATGACACCCGAAAATTGAATGTTTATTACCTGATTGGTACCAAGTTATGGTCACTTTTGCATGTCCAATGCTAAAATTATCCATGGTATAGATCCAAAAGCATATATATGAATGTTTTAACAAAAATATTCATTTCAAGAATAGGTAAAATCTGACTTTGTTTTTGTAAAAAATATAAATATTTGCATCCGCGCCCGAATTTTATAATTCTTCATCATATTTTATCTAAAAGAAAACATTTCAACAAGAAAACTGCTATTTCAAGTGTGGTAGGTATTCTAGAATCTAGCCCATGTAGCTTACAATATACAACGTATTCATCAAGAAAAAGTAAAATCTGACATTATTTTTGTAAAAAATCATATAAATATTTACTTCCGCGAACGAATTTTATAATTTTTCATCATATTTTAGCTAAAAGAAAACATTGCAACAAGAAAATTGCTTTTCCAAGTGTGGTAGGTATTCTAGAATCTAGCTCACGTAGATTACAATATACAACGTATTCATTAAAAGGACACCCGAAAATTGAATGTTTATTGTCTAAATGGTACCACGTTATGGTCATTTTTGCATGGCCAATGCTAAAATTATCCATAGTATAGATCCTAAAGCATGAATATGAATGTTTTAAAAAATATATCAATTTCAAGAATAGGTAAAATCTGACTTTATTTTTGTAAAAAATCATAAGTAGTATCTAAAAAGCCACTTCCAGCGCAAGGGGATTCGGGAGATTTCACCCACCGTCAGAAAACACCATCTCCTAGCTTATTATATGAGACACTCCAGGACACTTTTTTTAAAACCTAAGAGGTCCAAAACGCATTCACCAAAATACCTTAAAACCAAACATATTTAATAATTTTTATAGTATTTTTTTGCAAAAAAACCTGTCTTTATGGTCCTTACGCTTAAAGTGTCCTAATTGTTTAATAAAAATTAAGAGTAAAATTGTTTGGTACTGTTACAGTTGTACGGATTGATAAACTTATCATAGTTTGTTTGCGTTAGCACATTTCATATATGTTGTAGAACAGTTAGGCTCGGTATTTATTCGACGGTAAGTAAATAACTTATTTTCATGTATTATAAAGTTGTAACGTCACAGGTTAATATTTACTGGAGTTCACGGTTCAAGAATAGTTGCTGACAAATTCGCTTCAGCTGACGTATTGGATCAAATAAATGGTTATCAGAACTCAAGAATGATTATTATTTAAAGAAGGAGCAAAAAGGTATTTATTAAAAGGATAGAACTGTGTTAAAATATATTATTAAAATTTTATTGTGTTAAATGAAGAACAAAAGTAACTATGCAAATATATTGAACAGTGCATCTTCTCAATTTATAAAATTATGTGAATTAGAATTAAATAAAACTTATAGAGTTATATCGTTTGAAACTAATACAGGAAATTACGGCACACAAGTTATAGTAAATTGAGAATACTGCAAAGTATCATTACCACAAAGATTCAATAAATTTATTCAACAAATTAAAGCAATGAATAAAAACCCACCTAGTTTAGTTTATAAGGGTAAAATAGAAAGAAACAATAAACAAATACATGACATTGAAATTATTTAAAGGAAACAGTTTCATAAAATTGGTTCTACATCTTCTTTAAAAGTTATTTTGTAAAAAAATTATTAGCTTAGCATTAAAACATTCATAATATTAAATAATGGTACTTACACTTCAGATCCATACTTTCTTCTTCATTGCACAATGCTAACTCACCCTGTAAAACCTGTATTTCTTCATTGATAGTTCTTATTGATGTGTCTATATTTTTTATTTCTTGAATATACTTATTTCTTTGAAATATTTTTTGTTGTTTTGAGTTATTCATTCTGTAAATTAAATTTTTATATAATATTTGAATAAAATATTAATTATATTATACAATACCTTTCTTTTTGTCTTTGAAATCTTGTTATGTCTGCTTGTATTTCACTTGGTTTTCGAACTGTTTTCAAATTATTTAAACGTTGATTTTGTTTTTGTAATTCTTGAAACTGAGTTTCATACGCTCTCAAATGTTGTTGTACATGTTCTTGTATATAATTTCGTATTTGCTCTTCACTCATTACTGTGATGAATTCATCATTTCATAACCTTATATAGATAAAAGAATATTCTAGAAACATTATCTGACGAGCTATTACGAACACTGCCGATGTGAATTGCATTCAAAGGCAAGCGCTGGGCTCTTGTAGAACAACGAAGTACATTCGTAGGGCGTGAAATTACATAACGCTACTTAAAGATATCTACATTACCATTAATTACTAATTAAAACTATTTGCAAAGATTACAATACTTATGCAAAAACAATACCTATTTGCTTATCATGAATGGACAAGTCCGTGATTCCGCAAGATGTTGTACTCGGACTACTTAAGTTCAAGTAGATGATATGGCTTGTAGAAAATGTAAATCATATTGTTTTTGTAAATGTAAATGTAAATCACATAATAATATTTTTATAAAAATATTTAACAATTTTTTTTATAATAAATGACTACTAAAAATAATATGAATAGTTACATGCAAGAATATCGTAAAAAAAATAAAGACAAAATAAATCATTATATGCGTAAATATTATAATGAAAACACAGAATTGTGTACTTGTAGTAAATTGTAAAAAAAGAGCATTTGAAAGTTCATACAGAAAGTTTTAAACATCATGGAAAATTACGTTTAAAAGAAAATTCATTAAAAGAGTTTGCTTTGCCTGATTCTAATGATTTTGTGTGAATGGAGTTAAAATTTTCATAATTTTGTCTTTAGTGCTTTTGTTTCCTTTTACTTCCTTGTTATCTTCTTCTTTCTTAATAGACAGTGAAATTATAAATTTACCAGTAACATCTCTTTCCCTTATAAAATTACTTTCTTTTTTATTATATTTTATATTATATTTTCTTAAATATGTAGATACTGTGTTATAATGTATACCATAATGTTTACTAAATAATCTAATTGAATTATTAACAAAATCATATTTTTGAAGTATGCTAATAAATTCTGCTTTATTAATAAGTTTTGTACTTTGTGATTCCATATTTATATCATATTTTTTTTCACGACATGCATAGAAAGCTCTACTTTCTTCTCGCGATATAGAGAGGAAAGTTACTTTTCTCTCTCTAGAGAGGAAAATGTACAGTGTTACCAACAGTATAGTACGTAATATTGGAAAAAATCATAGTTATATTAATTTTTTTTATTTAATAATGATATTCTTTAATAAAATTATGGCAATTATGTCTTGTTCTTTTCTTTTTTCACATTATTTCGCAATTTAACAACTTAAATTGACATATTGGAAATAAACAACTGCATCGATAAACGTCAAAGTTTACAGTACAGTCAGAACAGTCATAACCTAACTTATCATATTGCTGCGCCTATTCATTCAAATAAATGGATTTTTTTAATATGTCGTGAAAAAATGTTGTGTCTAACACGAAAGGAAAGCACTTTTTCCACTCTCACTCGAGTGGTAAAAAGATACGCTTTCCTCTCTAGTTTGACAAATAACTATTTTATCACTCATCATATCACTCATCATATCATCTATCACTTATCACTTATCATGTCACAAAATAATTTATATTAAATGAGTAAGAGAGAAGTAACTTTAAAAACAATCTATGATACAGTTGGGGCATTTGAAAATTTGCATAGCATTAATTTAGATAATATTTTAGAATTTACAAAAAATTTGACCATAAAAACAGCTAAGAAATATATTAATATGATGTTAAGAAAGTGTGATCCTCGCCGTACAACAACGAGATTGGGATATACAGAAGCAGGAACAACAGAGCAGAATAAATCAATCTAATTACAATAAAAGATGCAAACAGATACAAACAACAGAGATACCACGTTACATATTAAATATATGTTTTATCGTTTGTACTTCACAGGTGGTTGCTAGGCGTGAAGTTGGCAACCACACTTAAATTGTTTATTACTTACGAACGGTAAGGGTTGCTGAGTTTTCTATAGGGGCACAATTGACCACAAACGAAGCACAAATGTTTGGTATATGTTTCATTGTTTGTGCTTCACAGGTGGTTGCTAGGCGTGAAGTTGGCAACCACATTTAAATTGTTTATTACTTACGAACGGTAAGGTTTGCTGGGTTTTATATAGGGGCACAATTGAGCACAAACGAAGCACAAACGTTTGGTATATGTTTCATTGTTTGTGCTTTCCGGTGGTTGCTAACTTCACGGACCCAAATATATTTTGAGTCAGTATAGTCTCTTAAGAATTCAAATATAAATTGGTGATTATTTTGTTCCGGTAATTTGATTTTAATAATTTTTTGATGTTCATAATTGTTATGTGTAATTGAAGGTTTGTTATATATATGAGGAAAAACGTGAATCTGATTTGTTTTATTGTTTATAATTTCGTCTAATATTGTTATGCCGGTGTTTGTATTGTCATTCTCAGTGGAGTGTTGTGTAATAGATTCAGAGTCTGTGTCTACGCCTATGTCTTCGTTATCAATGTTTTGTTGGGAATTAGTATATGTAGTGTTTGGGGGTTTAATTTGGATGTTGGATAAGATTTTGATTTTTGGTTTAGTCGGTTTACTAGTGGAAGGTTGGGGATGCAATTCATTTTTGTCAGGTGTAAAAATTTCAGCAAGATTTCTAAAATATTCGATAATGTCGTTATTAATTTCGCCGGGATTATTAATTGTGGATTCTGATTCAATGGCATTTATTTTTATTCTAGAAAGACAGTCTGCGTTGGTGTTAAATTTTCCTTTTTTGTATTGTATGTCATAGTCGTATTCTTCTAACTTTAATCGCCATCAAACAAGTTTGAAATTTGGTTCTTTAATATTAAATAGCCAAGTAAGAGGACGGTGGTCAGTCATTATTGTGAACTTTCTACCATAAAGGAAATGATTACAAGCCCAAACTATCGCTAATAGTTCTTTTTCGATAGCGGAGTAGCGTGTCTCAGTATCATTCAAAGTTCTAGATGCGTAAGCTATAGGTTTGTTACGTGAAATTTCGCCTTGCGAAAGAACGGCACCTATCGCGAAATCGCTGGCGTCTGTCGTTAGTACAAAAGGTTTGTCAAAATCAGGGTACTGTAATATGGGATCGTTTGTAAGTAGTTCTTTACATGCATTAAAACTGTCTGTGAATTCTTTGTTGTGAATAATTTTGGCGTCTTTTTTCAAACATTTGGTCATGGGTTTCGTTATTTTTGCAAAGTCTTTGATGAAACGTCTATAGTAACCTAGTAATCCTAAAAAGCTTTTAATTTCTTTTGGTGTTCGAGGTATGGGGAAATTTTTGATTGCCGAAATTTTATCTGGGTTAGGTTTTACACCATCTGAGGTAATTACATGTCCTAAATATTGAACGGTTTTTTGAAGAAATTCGCTTTTGTCAAGTTGAATTATGAAGTTACTGATTCGTAAACGATTAAATACTGATTTTAGTCTTTCAATATTCTCCTGAAGGGATGAACTAAAAATAATGATATCATCGAGATATACTAAACATGTCTCGTGCTGAAGGCCGCGAAGAACATTGTCCATAATTCGTTGAAAGGTTGATGGGGCGTTTTTTAAACCGAATGGCATGCGTTTAAATTCATAATGCCCGCCTTCTACAGAAAATGCAGTTTTTTGAATATCATTAGGATCTACTTTTATTTGATGGAAGCCGCTAGCTAGGTCTAGAGTCGAAAAGTACGTTGCTTTGCCAAGTTTGTCTAGTATGTCAGAAATGTTTGGTAATGGGTACTTGTCGTCAATGGTTTGTTCGTTCAATTTTCGGTAGTCCATAACTACGCGCCACTTCTTCTTACCAGAAGCGTCGAGTTTCTTCGGCACTATCCAGATAGGACTGGACCAAGGGGATACGCTGTCTTGTATTATACCTTGCTCAAGCATTTTATTAATTTGAGACTTGACTTCGTTTTTATGAATTTCGGGGAATCGATATGATTTTACATGAATTGGTGTATCGTCTTTCAATTTAATTTTGTGTGTTATTTCGTTCGAAAAACTCAAAGGTGTTTTCTCGCAATAAAATATATCTCTATATTCAAAACATAATTTTCTAATTGATTCTTTTTCTTCTTTATTACAATGATCTATTCTAATATTTTTTAAATTTTGTTTTAAAAGATTATCGTAATCTATATCGGGTTCTTCATCAATTTCCATTTTTTCAACAAAATTAATTTCGATGGGGTCTAAAGGTTCAATTTCTAATGGTTCCAATATGTTTATCTGAACAGGGTTCTTGTTAATATTTGTTAATGTAGTTATAGCAAAACTGTGTAAAACGTTTACAACTGCTTTTGGCATTTGTACGCCATTTTCAAAATTTGTATGATTTAAAATTCCTATACCGTTTCTCATTTTAACAGGTAATTTTACTACTAATGATGTTCGAGGTGATACAATAATGGAATGTAAAAGGGCTGAATTATTATGGACTTTTCTTTCGTTGTCGGGATTGAAAATTATGGGTATTACGGCATATAGTGTTGTTAGTTGTTTGTTTGTGACGTTTACATTTGCGTTTAATTGTCTTAAAAGATCAACACCGATGAGGTCATCGTATTTGTAACTGAATTTAAACAAATAGAATTTATGAGTTTCGGGAATATTAAAAATTTCGATAATAGGGATTTCTGCAACTTCATTGTGGTATGATACATTATGTGCTGTTTGAATATTAAAATTTTGATTATAAATGTAATTTGGATAAAATGTGTATGCTAATTCCGGATTTATTAAACTTTTAGTGCTACCGGTATCTATCAAAAAATTGGCATTTAATTCGGGGATATATATGTGGGGCAAATTTGCTTTTATTGTGTTTAATTGTACTACGTCTGATTGTTGGCATTGTTGGTCATAGGAAAATTTACATTTGATTCAGCATTGTTGATAACGGGTTCTTCATAAGTGTGTGAATAGTCATAATACGTGTCATATTCATAGTCTACGGGATTGTTCTCATAGGTTTCATATTCGGTGTTATAGGATATGTCTTGGAAAGCTTGGGGTGATTGTTCGGTGTCAGACTGGATATTCTGATTAAATAATTGGGTTGATGTGAATGTTTTTTGAGGGTTACTTCTTCTGGAATGGATTGATGAGGTGTCCATCGGTTCGGGTTTAAATGGTTGGGGTTGATTTGGACGTGTAAAATTTTGTTGGAAATTAGGACGGAAGGTATTTTGTTGTATATTTGGACGTGAGAAATTTTGTGGGAAATTTACTGGTCTGTGGATATGTTGAAATGTAGGTGGATGCATTTGAATTTGTGGTTGTCTTTGTGCATAATGCACGGGTCTGTAATTGGGTTGAGTAGTATTTTGGAAAGGATTCATTTTTGGAGGTAAATGCAATGTAGGACGTTGTTGAGAGATTTGGTAATTTGGCGTAGGAATTGGATTTGGTCGATATTGGTAATTTTGGCTATAATTGGACGTTATTTGTTGTCTGGCTGGTAAAATTCTATGATCGGGTTTAAAATTTGATTGTGAGTTTATTGAACTTTGCCTCTGTGTAGAATAGAGGAAATTTTCTTCTTTAATAACTAAACTCATCGCTTTCTCTAAACTGTCAGGGTTCCGTAATCTGATGTTTGTTTGTATGTTAGGTGGTAAGCCGCGAATAAATGTTTTTAATGCTAAATCATTATAATTTTCTTGTTTTATCTTTCTTTCTTTAGCAGTAATTTCGAAACTATTTAATTTAGACATAATTAAGCTACGTGAATCTTGACATCTCATACCAAAATTATAGGGTGGTTCATTTTTATTTGGACGAAGCGATATCAAATCCTGAACTAGACAATCAATGTTTCTTTGATCTCCAAAACTTAATCTTAGAGCATTTTTTACTTCCTCCCATGTACTGAGTTCTGTACGGGATCCAATTAAAATAAGAGCTCTGCCTGTTAATTTTCCTAATATAGCTCTTACAAGGAAATTGTTTAATGTTATATTTGTATGAGTTTCAAAAGTATTAATTAAATTTTGACAAGAATCAAGAAATGTTTTATGTGTGGGGATTGCCTTCATAGTGTGGAATCGAATCTACATACAGTTTTAAGAGTTGGTAATTGACTGGGGCTGTTATTTAGGGTTGAACTTGGGTAGGTGGTGGTGACATTTCTGCATCTGTGTCTCCCAAATTAAATTGAGTTAGTATTTCAGATAAATTAAGTATGTCGTTATTAGACATAAATATTTCGGTTGTGGCTTATTTTAAATTATTTTTATTCTAGTTGAAACTGTTGCTAAGGTATGTGGGAATAGTTTAGTATAGGATATGAGCTTTGTTTGTACTTACATAAATATTTCTATTTTCATTCTTCTTAACCTAATGCCTATAGGTTTGGACGATTTTTGTTCCTCTCCCAGGTCTTCCTAGTCTAAGGTCTGGCTACGGCGATGCTGTCCTTCACCAGGTCTGACTTTGGCTATGCTGTCCTCCACCAGGGCGTTGTATTTTCTTCTCTCTCAAGACTCGTCTCCCGATTTCGGCTGCTGGGCTCGTGGTAAACCGATATGCGCTCGATTTTCACTCCCGTACCGAAATGTGATACTCTATTAACTGTTGAGACAGAAATTACACGTTCGATACGAATAATTTCGAGTATCCTACCGACTGCGCCAATTTTGTTTGTTCTCCGGGAAAGTGAGTTTTTAAAAAGAATTAAAATTACAACGGGTCTAATCTACGTTCTTTATTCGTGTTAGAAGTACAAAAGACAAGATACAGAACATGTACAGGCTGTTTTATAATGTACGTTATCTCTACAAGTAGGTTTCATGTTCATGTTGATAGTCGGCAGATTGTGTTTCTTAACTAGCTAATATATGATGAAAAATTATAAAATTCGGCAGCGAAAGCAAATATTTATATGATTTTTCACAAAAATAAAGTCAGATTTTACCTTTTCTTGATGAATACGTTGTATATTGTAAGCTACATGGGCTGGATTCTAGAATACCTACCACACTTGAAATAGCAATTTTCTTGTTGCAATGTTTTCTTTTAGCTAAAGTATGATGAACAATTATAAAATTTTTGCGCGGAAGCAAATATTTATATGAATTTTTACAAAAATAAAGTCAGAATTAGCCTATTCTTGAAATGAATATTTTTGTTAAAACATTCATATTCATGCTTTAGGATCTATACTATGGATAATTTTAGCATTCGACATGCAAAAGTGACCAAAACGTGGTACCAATCAGATAATAAACGTTCAATTTCGGGTGTCATTTTAATGAATACGTTGTATATTGTAAGCTACATGGGCTGGATTCTAGAATACCTACCACACTTGAAATAGCAATTTTCTTGTTGCAATGTTTTCTTTTAGCTAAAATATGATGAAGAATTATAAAATTCGGGCGCGGAAGCAAATATTTATATGATTTCCTACAAAAAGAAAGTCAGATTTTACCTATTCTTGATGAATACGTTGTATATTGTAAGCTACATGGGCTGGATTTTAGGATACCTACCACACTTGAAATAGCAATTTTCTTATTGCAATGTTTTATTTAGATAAAAATTTTTTTTTTGTATCTCTTAAGAATTTTACAATCTATCTAAACATAAGATAATAAGTAAAAATATAACAGCAAATGAATTACATGAGGAGCATTTGTCCACTGACAAAAACTCGAAATATTAACTATATAATGTTAGTTAAATCTATCTACTAAATCTAATGGTTTGAAACGTTTTAATCGTCGTATGTCCTCACTGCTGTCTAACAATTTCACTGCACTTGTGTTTGGGTGGGTTTCAAGTCTTTTAAGATATTTGGTACTAAATTGTTCGATTGTTTCTTTCACTGTACACATGTTGAGGTCTCTGTGTATGTTTACATTTGGCATATACCAAGGAGCATTTGTAATTGTTCGGAGGCACTTAGATTGAAAGCGTTGAAGTATTTCAATATTGGAGTTGCTTGCTGTTCCCCAGAGTTATATTCCATACGTCCAGTTGTTTTCTTTTCGAGAAGATGTGTTTACGCCATGTTAGTCTTCTATCAAGATGTATTCCTAGATATCTTGTTTCTTCAGTTTGCGGTAGCGGTTGGTTATTGAGTGTTACCACAGGACACGTACTTTTATTCAAGGTAAAGGTTACATGGACTGATTTGGTTTCGTTGGCTTTTATTCTCTAGATTTTTTGCCACTTTTCGATTTTTTTAAGCTGTATTTGAAGAAGATGTGAGGCCTCTTCTGAAATTTTATGACAAGCTAGGTTTGCTGTGTCATCAGCAAATGTGGCAACTGTAGAATTTGGAGTTGTTGGAATATCAGCCGTGTAAATGATGTAGAGAATAGGTCCAAGAACACTACCTTGGGGTACTCCTGATTTGATTGGGTATAATGGACTACATTCTTCTTTGTATTTTATTGTAAAATATCTGTTTGTTAGATAGGATTCTAGGATTTCATAGAAGGTATGAGGGATGTTACTTTTTAATTTATATAGCAGGCCAATATGCCACACTTTATCGAACGCTTGCGAAACATCTATAAAAGCTGCTGAACAGTAATGTTTTCTTTCAAATGTTTTGTTTATTACGTCCACTACTCTATAAACCTGCTCAATAGTTGAGTGTTGTTTTCGGAAGCCAAACTCATGATCAGGAATTAATTTTGTTCGCATAAGTATGGGCTCCAGTCTTGTGATGAAAAGTTTTTCAAATACTTTTGAAAGTACAGGTAGTAAACTTATTGGACGATAGGACGATGTTTCCTCAGCGGGTTTCCCTGGTTTGTGTATAAGAATAATTTGAACTACTTTCCATTGTGATGGAAAAACTCCAAGTATTAAGATTGTGTTAAATATATAAGTTATAAGAATGATTGCTTTAAATGGGAGTTGTCTTAAAATTTTTCCAGAGATTAAATCGTATCCGGGAGTTTTTTTTGGATTTATATGTTTGCATATTATCTCGAGAACATCCTTCGGTTTAAAATGTCGTATAGGATAATCCAACTGAAAGGGATGTTCTAACGTGTTGTATATGAATCTTCTGGTGGTATCGAGGGTGGAAAAGATTAGAATACTTTTGTTAGGTGATTTGCAAAGGCTAGAGCTTTGTCAGAGTCAGTCCTTGCCCATAGTCCGCCTTCTTTCCTAATAGGTGGAATGTGTTGTTGGGGCTGTTTGATTTTTTTCGTTGCTTTCCATAATGAGTAGTCACTTGCTTCTGTTGCTGATAAATTCTCAAGATAGTTTTGAATTGTTTCATATTTTTCTTGTTGCAATATTTTTTTCAAGTCTTTGGTGGCTTTATTTAATTTACTTTTTACTTGGGGGTCTCGAGTTGTCTGCCAGATTCTTCTAATTTTCCGTTTATGGGCTATTAAATGTTTGATGTACGCTGGTATGTTTGTTACAGTATTACAAGATTTTTGTATTGGGGTCGATTGCCAAGTAGATTCCTGAATTGATTTTGTTAAATGTTCTACAGCTTTATCTAAGTCTTCTTGAGATTTTAAGCTGACATTTAACGAGATTTTACTTTCTAGTATGTTCCTGAATTTGTGCCAATTCGTTTTTCTATTTCAGAGAGAGGCGGGTTTATCTACTTTTGGTATTTGTGTACTGAATATTAGAATTACGGGTGAGTGGTCTGATGATAAATCTACGCAGGATTCTACTTTAAAATATTTTTCTGATTTTCCACTGACTATGAAAAAGTCAAGTAGATCAGGTATTTTATTTGGGTCAGTCGGCCAGTAGGTTGGTTCTCCAGTTGAAAGGGTTATGTAATGTTTATTCTGGATAGTTTTGAGTAATTCTCTTCCTCTTGGTGTAATGAGTCTCGATCCCCAAATTTGGTGTTTAGCATTGTAATCTCCACCAGCAATGAATTTATTTCCCAATGTATTAAAAAAGGTAGTACATTCTTCGTTTTTAATTATATGTTTCTGTGGCATATAAATTGCTGACACTACAAAAGATTCCGATAGCGTTTCAATTTTTATATTTGTGGCTTGCAAATATTCTTTCTAGTATTTTACAAGTTCATAATGTTTAATTGAATTTTTTACAATAATTGCAGTTCCACCATGAGCCGTTCCGTCAGGATGATTTGTTGAATATATTGAATAATTTGGTACTTTAAGGTAGTTTTTATTCGTGAAATGAGTTTCTGATATAAGTATTATATCTAGTTGGTGGTTAATAATAAATGATTTTAATTCTTGGCTATGTTGAGCCAAGCCGTTGGCATTCCATAATACAATTTTCATCTGAGTATTCATTTTATTTTTATTATTATTTTATTATTAATGTTGTTAAAATATTTAACATTGTGTCCATACGTTCCATTAGTTTACATAACATTTGTTCTAGATTTTCATTAGAATTACCTTGTGTGTTTATTTCCGGGGTAACGATTTCATTAGCTGGCGTCTCGACTTGTGAATTTTTTGCAGTATTTGCAATAATATTAGTAGGTTGCTGATTAGACATTTTTGCAACACTTGCATATGTATTGTTATTGTTTACATATTGTGCTGGACGGATGTTGACATTATTATTTGTAGGTCGTTGAGTAATTTGTTTAGTACGTAAAGTGGGATATTTTCTTTTTTGAATCTCTTTGTATATTGCGCAACCTTTGTAATTTGCAGGGTGTTTTCTATCACATAAGGCACAGGTTGCATCTGCATTAGATGGTTTTTCACACGTTTTACTCGCGGAGGTTCGAATTCAATTTTGCAGTTTAATAAATATTTAATGTCGTATACTTTTTTATTATTTTCCTGCTGTTCTAAGTCCACATAAAACATGGGAAGCGGCTGTTTAGTTTTCCAATTTTTAATATTGTGAATATTAATAACTTTGTGACCATACGACTCTATTTCAATTTTCAAATATTCTATATCCGCAGAGTAGTGGATATTTCTTAGGACTGTTCTAAAGTTTCTTTTCTGTTTTAACTGATATGTATGAAAAGCGTTTTTTTTTCTCTGTTAAGGTCTTAATGATTTTTGTGTAACTCTCAGATGTATGGGGTTGGACTTTAACCTGATTGTTTGACATTGATTTTAAAAAATAATCATCCTTGGCTACTAAGTTCAATATTTCCAGTATTGGTTGCAATTTAGTTATATCAGGAATAAAAATAGGTGGCGGTTTAGGTTCTCGTTTTTCAACTGTATTTTCGTCATCATTATCATTTTCTGGGTCTTGATTAGTTAATTCCTGGAATCTATTTTGAATATTTATCCTTACCACAAAATCAGTTAAAATTTTTTGTCTGACGTTCCTGCTGTTAATTTCTGGACTGTTTCGTTTTGTTTTGTTTGATTTAACTGTTTGCCATTCTGAGCTACTGTTCGCGTTGTTCGATAAAGGTGGAAAAATCTGGGTGTATCCTGTAGGAGAGTTTTGAGTTTGAGGCTGATTTTCGATTTCGGATATCTGTGTAAAGGGAATTGGAGTATTAGTTTGGAGAGGATTCTGAGAAGCGTCCGTTATGGGGTTGGCTGGGGGCATATTGGTTGATGAAAGTGTCTGAGGATAAGTCGTAGTTGGTGTTGTATTGGAATTTCTAAGTGGTGAATGGTTAACAGGCATAGCTAGGTTGGTTGGGGATGTGCCGGGTTGATTTACTGAGCTTGGCTGGTTTCTAAGTACCAATGCTGCATTCTTAAGCTCTGGCGGTATAGATGTTTTCCAGCTAGGTGGAATCAAAAAGAAGACGCCGTCTCTTTTTGTTATTTTAGCTATTGACTTTTCAATCTTCTTCGACATACTTCATTGCGATGAACACAGGAAATAAATTTGCACTGTAAGCACACACTGTATGACACACTTTTCGACACTGCACGCGCACGAAATAGAACCACACGTCTGCACTGCTCGACGGTTGTAAGCCAACTTTAGCTAAAATATGATGAAGAATTATAAAATTCGGGCGCGGAAGCAAATATTTTTATGATTTTTTACAAAAATAAAGTTAGATTTTAACTATTCTTGATGAATACGTTGTATATTATAAGCTACATGAGCTGGATTATAGAATATCTACCACACTTGAAATAGCAATTTTCTTGTTGCAATCTTTTCTTTTAGCTAAAATATGATGAAGAATTATAAAATTCAGGCGCGGAAGAAAATATTTGTATGATTTTTTACAAACATAATGTCAGATTTTACCTATTTTTGATGAATAGGTTGTATATTTTAAGCTACATGGGCTGGAATTTAGAATACCTACCACACTTGAAATAGCAATTTTCTTGTTGCAATGTTTTCTTTCAGCTAAAATATGATAAAGAATTATAAAATTCGGGCGCGGAAGCAAAAATTTATATGATTTTTTACAAAAATAAAGTTAGATTTTAACTATTCTTGATGAATACGTTGTATATTATAAGCTACATGGGCTGGATTATAGAATATGTACCACACTTGAAGTAGCAATTTTCTTGTTGCAATGTTTTCTTTCAGCTAAAATATGATAAAAGAATTATAAAATTCGGGCGCGGAAGCAAAAATTTATATGATTTTTTACAAAAATAAAGTTAGATTTTACCTATTTATTATGAATAGGTTGTATATATTAAGCTACATGGGCTGGATTGTAGAATACCTACCACACTTGAAATAGCAATTTTCTTGTTGCAATGTTTTCTTTCAGCTAAAATATGATAAAGAATTATAAAATTCGGGCGCGGAAGCAAAAATTTATATGATTTTTTACAAAAATAAAGTCAGATTTTACCTATTTTTGATAAATAGGTTGTATATTTTAAACTACATGGGCTGGATTGTAGAATACCTACCACACTTGAAATAGCAATTTTCTTGTTGCAATGTTTACTTTTAGCTAAAATATGACGAAGAATTATAAAGTTCGGGCGCGGAAGCAAATATTTATATGATTTTTTACAAAAATAATGTCAGATTTTACCTATTTTTAAAATGGATATTTTTGTTAAAACATTCATATTCTTGCTTTAGGATCTATACTATGGATGGTTTTAAGCATTGGACATGCAAAAGTGACCAAAACTTGGTACCAATCAGATAATAAACATTTAATTTTCGGGTGTCATTTTAATGAATACGTTGTATATTGTAAGCTACATGGGCTGGAATCAAAAAACCTATTACATTTGAAATAGCAATTTTATTGTTGCAATGTTTTCTTTCAGCTAAAATATGATGAACAATTATAAAATTCGGGCGCGCAAGCAAATATTTATATTATTTTTTACAAAAATAAAGTCAGATTTTACCTATTCTTGATGAATACGTTGTATATTGTAAGCTACATGGGCTGGATTCTAGGATACATACCACACTGGAAATAGCAATTTTCTTATTGCAATGTTTTCTTTTAGCTAAAATATGATGAAGAATAATAAAATTCGTGCGTGGAAGCAAATATATGTATGACTTTTTACAAAAATAATGTTATATTTTAACTATTCTTGATGAATACGTTGTATATTGTAAGCTACATGGGCTGGATTCTAGAATACCTACCACACTTGAAATACCATTTTTCTTGTTGCAATGTTTCCTTTTAGCTAAAATATCATGAAGAATTATAATATTCGGGCGCGGAAGCAAATATATATATGATTTTTTACAAAAATAAATTCAGATTTTACCTATTCTTGATGAATACGTTGTATATTGTAAGCTACATAGGTTGAATTCTACGATACATATCACACATGAAATAACAATTTTCTTATTGCAATATTTTCTTTTAGCTATATTATGATGAAGATTCATAAAATTCGGGCTAAAATATGATAAAGAATTATAAAATTCGGGCGCGGAAGCAAATATTTTTATGAATTTTTACAAAAATAAAGTTAGATTTTAACTATTCTTGATGAATACGTTGTATATTATAAGCTACATGAGCTGGATTATAGAATATCTACCACACTTGAAATAGCAAGTTTCTTGTTGCAATGTTTTCTTTCAGCTAAATTATGATAAAAGAATTATAAAATTCGGGCGCGGAAGCAAAAATTTATATGATTTTTTACAAAAATAAAGTCAGATTTTACCTATTTTTGATGAATAGGTTGTATATTTTAAGCTACATGGGCTGGATTGTAGAATACCTACCACACTTGAAATAGCAATTTTCTTGTTGCAATGTTTTCTTTCAGCTAAAATATGATAAAGAATTATAAAATTCGGGCGCGGAAGCAAAAATTTATATTATTTTTTACAAAAATAAAGTTAGATTTTAACTATTCTTGATGAATACGTTGTATATTATAAGCTACATGGGCTGGATTATAGAATATGTACCACACTTGAAATAGCAATTTTCTTGTTGCAATGTTTTCTTTCAGCTAAAATATGATAAAAGAATTATAAAATTCGGGCGCGGGAGCAAAATTTTGTATGATTTTTTACAAAAACAAAGTTAGATTTTACCTATTTTTTATGAATAGGTTGTATATTTTAAGCTACATGGGCTGGATTGTAGAATACCCACCACACTTGAAATAGCAATTTTCTTGTTGCAATGTTTTCTTTCAGCTAAAATATGATAAAGAATTATAAAATTCGGGCGCGGAAGCAAAAATTTATATGATTTTTTACAAAAATAAAGTCAGATTTTACCTATTTTTGATAAATAGGTTGTATATTTTAAACTACATGGGCTGGATTGTAGAATACCTACCACACTTGAAATAGCAATTTTCTTGTTGCAATGTTTACTTTTAGCTAAAATATGATGAAGAATTATAAAATTCGGGCGCGGAAGCAAATATTTATATGATTTTTTACAAAAATAATGTCAGATTTTACCTATTTTTAAAATGGATATTTTTGTTAAAACATTCATATTCATGCTTTAGGATCTATACAATGGATGGTTTTTAACATTGGACATGCAAAAATGACCAAAAAGTGGTACCAATCAGATAATAAACATTTAATTTTCGGGTGTCATTTTAATAAATACGTTGTATATTGTAAGCTACATGGGCTGGCTTCTAGAATACCTACTACACTTAAAAGAGCAATTTTTTTGTTGCAATGTTTTCTTTTAGCTAAAATATGATGTCGAATTATAAAATTCGGGCGCGGAAGTATATATTTACATGATTTTTTACAAAAATAAAGTCAGATTTTACCTATTCTTGATGAATAAGTTCTATATTGTAAGCTACATGGGCTGGATTCTAGGATACATGCCACATTGGAAATAGCAATTTTCTTATTGCAATGTTTTCTTTTAGCTAAAATATGATGAAGAATTATAAAATTCGGGCGCAGAAGCAAATATTTATATGATTTTTTAAAAAAATAATGTCAGATTTTACCTATTTTTAATATGGATATTTTTGTTAAAACATTCATATACTTGCTTTAGGATCTATACTATGGATGCTTTTAAGCATTGGACATGCAAAAGTGACCAAAACGTAGTACCAATCAGATAATAAACATTTAATTTTCGGGTGTCATTTTAATAAATACGTTGTATATTGTAAGCTACATGGGCTAGCTTCTAGAATACCTACCACACTTAAAAGAGCAATTTTCTTGTTGCAATGTTTTCTTTTAGCTAAAATATGATGTCGAATTATAAAATTCGGGCGCGGAAGTATATATTTACATGATTTTTTACAAAAATAAAGTCAGATTTTACCTATTCTTGATGAATAAGTTGTATATTGTAAGCTACATGGGCTGGATTCTAGGATACATACCACATTGGAAATAGCAATTTTCTTATTGCAATGTTTTCTTTTAGCTAAAATATGATGAAGAATTATAAAATTCGGGCGCAGAAGCAAATATTTATATGATTTTTTAAAAAAATAATGTCAGATTTTACCTATTTTTAATATGGATATTTTTGTTAAAACATTCATATACTTGCTTTAGGATCTATACTATGGATGCTTTTAAGCATTGGACATGCAAAAGTGACCAAAACGTGGTACCAATCAGATAATAAACATTTAATTTTCGGGTGTCATTTTAATAAATACGTTGTATATTGTAAGCTACATGGGCTGGCTTCTAGAATACCTACTACACTTAAAAGAGCAATTTTCTTGTTGCAATGTTTTCTTTTAGCTAAAATATGATGTCGAATTATAAAATTCGGACGCGGAAGTATATATTTATAAGATTTTTTACAAAAATAAAGTCAGATTTTACTTATTCTTAATGAATACGTTATATATTGTAAGCTACATGGGCTGGTTTCTAGGATACATACCACACTGGAAATAGCCATTTTCTTGTTGCAATGTTTTCTTTTAACTAAAACATGATGAAGAATTATAAAATTCGTGCGCGGAAGCAAATATTTGTATGACTTTTTACAAAAATAATGTTAGATTTTAACTATTCTTGATGAATACGTTGTATATTGTAAGCTACATGGGCTGGATTCTAGAATACCTACCACACTTGAAATACCATTTTTCTTGTTGCAATGTTTCCTTTTAACTAAAATATGATGAAGAATTATAAAATTCGGGCCCGGAAGCAAATATTTATATGATTTTTTATAAAAATTAAGTCAGATTTTACCTATTCTTGATGAATACGTTGTATATTGTAAGCTACATGGGCTGGATTCTAGAATACCTACCACACTTGAAATAGCAATTTTCTTGTTGCAATGTTTTCTTTTAGCTAAAATATGATAAGGAATTATAAAATTCGGGCGCGGAAGCAAATATTTATATGATTTTTAGAAAAATAAAATCAGATTTTACCTATTCTTGAAATGGATATTTTTGTTAAAATATTCATATTCATGCCTTAGGATCTATACTATGGATAATTTTAGCCTTGGACATGCAAAAGTGACCAAAACGTGGTACCATTAGGATAATAAACATTCAATTTTCGGGTTTCATTTTAATGAATACGTTGTATATTGTAAGCTACATGCCCTGGATTCTGGAATACCTACCATACTTGAAATAGCAATTTTCTTGTTGCAATGTTTTCTTTTAGCTAAAATATAAGAAAGAATTATAAAATTCGGGCGCGGAAGCAAATATTTAAATGATTTTCTACAAAAATAAAGTCAGTTTTTACCTAGTCTTGATGAATACGTTGTATATTGTAAGCTACATGATCTGGATTCTAGAATACCTACCACACTTAAAATAGCAATTTTCTTGCACTGTTTTCTTTTAACTAAAATATGACGAAGAATTATAAAATTCTGGCGCGGAAGCAAATATTTATATGATTTTTTACAAAAATAAAGTCAGAGATTACCTATTCTTGAAATAGATATTTTTGTAAAAACATTCATATTCATGCTTTAGGATCTATACTATGGATAGTTTTAAGCATTGGACATGCAAAAGTGACCAAAACGTGGTACCAATCAGATAATAAACATACAATTTTCGGATGTCATTTTAATAAATACGTTGTATATTGTAAGCTACATGGGCTGGATTCTAAAATACCTACTACACTTGAAATAGCAATTTTCTTGTTGCAATGTTTTCTTTTAGCTAAAATATGATGTCGAATTATAATATTCGGGCGCGGAAGCAAATATTTATATGTTTTTTACAAAAATAATGTTAGATTTTACCTAATAATTGCGTAGGCTTCCACAGTCTGAGTCATGAGAAATATTCGATTTCCGGGAATGGACTGTGTCAATTTTTGAGTCAGAGCTCAACGTTTCGCCCGCAGTCGTATGGGGCATCTTCAGGAGCAAGAACGTTTTACTGTCGATAAACAAGGTTACTCGACGTGTCAACCACGCTAGAGGCCAAGTTTAAGCAATAAAGGCGCAAGGGACGACTCAGTTTATAAGGTTACCCGACGTGTAAACCACGCTAGAGGCCAAATAAACCAAGTGTTTTTTTCCTTTTTTTTTTTTTTTTTGCTTGTTGAAAGTAAAATAGGTTGATGTTAGGCATTTTTCGACAAGAGTTACTAGATCGGATGAGAATCCATTATTTTCTAGTAATTCAGCGATAATACTGATTGCTACATCTATGGGGACTTTGGTGAAGAGAGATGTGATGTCAAAACTAACAAGTATATCATCGGGACCTGTGGTTATAGTGTTGATTTTTTGTACAAAATGTTCTGAGTTTAGAATAAACGACTCAGAGTTTCCTGTAAAACGTTTTAAAATTGTAGACAAATATTTTGCAAGTTTGTAAGTTGGACAGTCGATGGTGCTAACAATAGGTCTGAGTGGGTAATCCTGTTTGTGAATTTATGGTAAACCGTAAAGACGTGGAGGTTTGGAAGATTTAGGTACAACTTGTTTTTTGATATCTTCAGGAATATCTGATTTTTTAATAAGGGCGGTGATTTCACGTTCAATTTTGGCTGTAGGGTCGCGTTTGAGAGGAGAATATAAATTTTCCTGTAGAAGGGCCACTTGGTTTATTTGGCCTCTAGCGTGGTTTACACGTCGGGTAACCTTATAAACTGAGTCGTCCCTTGCGCCTTTATTGCTTAAACTTGGCCTTTAGCGTGGTTGACACGTCGAGTAACCTTGTTTATCGACAGTAAAACGTTCTTGCTCCTGAAGATGCCCCATACGACTGCGGGCGAAACGTTGAGCTCTGACTCAAAAATTGACACAGTCCATTCCCGGAAATCGAATATTTCTTAGATTTTACCTATTCTTGATGAATACGTTGTATATAGTAAGCTACATGATCTGGATTCTAGAATAACTACCACACTTGAAATAGCAATTTTCTAGTTGCAATGGTTTCTTTTAGCTAAAATATGATAAAGAATTATAAAATTCGGGCGCGGAAGCAAATATTTATATGATTTTTTACAAAAATAAAATTAGATTTTAACTATTCTTGATGAATACGTTGTATATTGCAAGCTACATGGGCTGGGTTCTAGAATTCCTACCACACTTGAAATAGCAATTTTCTTGTTGCAATGTTTTCTTTCAGCTCAAATATGATGAAGAATTATAAAATTCGGGCGCAAAAGCAAATATTTATATAAATTTTTACAAAAATAAAGTCAGATTTTACCTATTCTTGATGAATACGTTGTATATAGTAAGCTACATGATCTGGATTCTAGAATACCTACCACACTTGAAATAGCAATTTTCTAGTTGCATTGTTTTCTTTTAGCTAAAATATGATGAAGAATTTTAAAATTCTGGCGCGGAAGCAAATATTTATATGATTTTTTACAAAAATAAAGTCAGATTTTACCTATTCTTGATGAATACGTTGTATATTGTAAGCTACATGGGCTGGATTGTAGGATACCTACCACACTTAAAATAGCAATTTTCTTATTGCAAAGTTTTCTTCTAGCTAAAGTATAATGAAGAATCATAAAATTCGTGTGCGGAAGCAAATATTTATATGATTTTTTAAAAAATAAAGTTAGATTTTAACTATTCTTGATGGATACGTTGTATATTGTAATCTACATGAGCTGGATTCTAGAATACCTACCACATTTGAAATAGCAATTTTCTTGTTGCAATGTTTTCTTTTAGCTAAAATATGATGTCAAATTATAAAATTCGGGCGCGGAATCAAATATTTATATGATTTTTTACAAAAATAAAGTTAGATTTTTACTATTCTTTATGAATACTTTGTACATTGTAAGCTACATGGGCTGGATTCTGGGATTTATACCACACTGGAAATAGCAATTTTCTTGTTGCAATGTTTTCTTTTAACTAAAATATGATAAAGAATCATAAAATTCGGGCGCGGAGAAATTATTTATATGATTTTTAGAAAAATAAAGTCAGATTTTACCTATTCTTGAAATGGATATTTTTGTTAAAATATTCATATTCATGCTTTAGGATCTATACTATGGATAATTTTAGCCTTGGAGATGCAAAAGTGACCAAAACGTGGTACCATTTAGATAATAAACATTCAATTTTCGGGTGTCATTTTAATGAATACGTTGTATATTATAAGCTACATGGGCTGGATTCTGGAATACCTACGATACTTAAAATAGCAATTTTCTTGTTGCAATGTTTTCTTTTAGTTAAAATATGATGAAGAATTATAAAATTCGTCGCGAAAGCAAATAGTTATATGATTTTTTACAAAAATAAAGTCAGATTTTACCTATTCTTGATGAATACGTTGTATATTGTAAGCTACATGGGCTGGATTGTAGGATACCTACCACACTTGAAATAGCAATTTTCTTATTGCAAAGTTTTCTTCTAGCTAAAGTATAATGAAGAATCATAAAATTCGTGTGCGGAAGCAAATATTTATATGATTTTTTAAAAAATAAAGTTTGATTTTAACTATTCTTGATGGATACGTTGTATATTGTAATCTACATGTGCTGGATTCTAGAATACCTACCACATTTGAAATAGCAATTTTCTTGTTGCAATGTTTTCCTTTAGCTAATATATGAGAAAGAATTATAAAATTCGGGCGCGGAAGCAAATATTTATATGATTTTTTACAAAAATTATGTCTGATTTTACCTATTCTTGATAAATAAGTTGTATATTGTAAGCTACTTGATCTGGATTATAGAATACCTACCACACATGAAATAGCAATTTACTTGTTTTCCATGTTCTCTTTTAACTAAAATATGATGAAGAATTATTAAATTCGGGCGCGGAAGCAAATATTTATATGATTTTCTACAAGAATAAAGTCAGATTTTACCTAGTCTTGATGAATACGTTGTATATTGTAAGCTACTTGATCTGGATTCTAGAATACCTACCACATTTGAAATAGCAATTTTCTTGCAATGTTTTCTTTTAGCTAAAATATGATGAAGAGTTATAAAATTCGGGCGCGGAAGCAAATATTTATATGATTTTTTACAAAAATAAAGTCAGAGATTACCTATTCTTGAAATAGATATTTTTGTTAAAACATTCATATTCATGCTTTAGGATCGATACTATGGATAGTTTTAAACACTGGACATGCAAAAGTGACCACAACGTGATGCCAATCAGATAATAAACATACATTTTTCGGGTGTCATTTTAATGAATACGTTGTATATTGTAAGCTACATGGGCTGGATTCTAGAAAACCTACTACACTTGAAATAGTAATTTTCTTGTTGCAATGTTTTCTTTTAGCTAAAATATGATTTCGAATTATAAAATTCGGGCGCGGAAGCAAATATTTATATGACTTTCTACAAAAATAATGTTAGATTTTACCTATTCTTGATGAATACGTTGTATATTGTAACCTACATAATCTGGATTCTAGAATACCTACCACACTTGAAATAGCAATTTTCTAGTTGCAATGGTTTCTTTTAGCTAAAATATGATAAAGAATTATAAAATTCGGGCGCGGAAGCAAATATTTATATGATTTTTTGCAAAAATAATGCCAGATTTCACCTATTCTTGATGAATACGTTTTATATTGTAAGCTACATGATCTGGATTCTAGAATACCTACCACACTTGACATAGCAATTTTCTTGCTGCAATGGTTTTTTTTTAGCTAAAATATGATAAAAAATTATATAATTCATGCGCGGAAGCAAATATTTATATGATTTTTTACAAAAATAAAGTCAGATTTTACTTATTCTTGAAATGGATATTTTTGTTAAAACATTCATATTCATGCTTTAGGATCTATACTATGGATAGTTTTAAGCATTGGACATGCAAAAGTGACCAAAACGTGGTTCCAATCAGATAATAAACATTCAATTTACGGGTGTCATTTTAATGAATACGTTGTATATTGTAAGCTACATGGGCTGGCTTCTAGAATACCTACCACACTTAAAACAACAATTTTTTTGTTGCAATATTTTCTTTTAGCTAAAATATGATGTCGAATTATAAAACTCGGGAGCGGGAGCAAATATTTATATGATTTCTTACAAAAATAAAGTCATATTTTACCTATTCTTGATGAATACGTTGTATATAGTAAGCTACATGGGCTGGATTTTAGGATACATACCACACTTGAAATAACAATTTTCTTATTGCAATGTTTTGTTTTAGCTAAAATATGGTAAAGAATTATAATTTAGAGCGCAAGAGCAAATATTTAAAGGACTTTTTACAAAAATAAAGTTAGAGTTTAAATATTCTTGATGAATACGTTGTATATTGTAAGCTACATGGGCTAGATTCTAGAATACCTTCCACACTTGAAATACTATTTTTCTTGTTGCAATGTTTCCTTTTAGCTAAAATATGATGAAGAATTATAAAATTCGGGCGCGGAAACAAATATTTATATGATTTTTTATAAAAATTAAGTCAGATTTTACCTATTCTTGATGAATACGTTGTATATTGTAAGCTACATGGGCTGGATTCTAAAATACCTACCACACTTGAAATAGCAATTTTCTTGTTGCAATGTTTTCTGTTAGCTAAAATATGATAAAGAATTATAAAATTCGGGCGCGGAAGCAAATATATATATGATTTTTAGAAAAATAAAGTCAGATTTTACCTATTCTTGAAATAAATATTTTTGTTAAAATATTCATATTCATGCTTTAGGATCTATACTATGGATAATTTTAGCCTTGGACATGCAAAAGTGACCAAAACGTGGTACCATTTAGATAATAAACATTCAATTTCTGGGTGTCATTTTAATGAATACGTTGTATATTGTAAGCTACATGGGCTGGTTTGTAGGATACTTACCACATTTGAAATAGCAATTTTCTTATTGCAAAGTTTTCTTCTAGCTAAAGTATAATGAAGAATCATAAAATTCGGGCGCGGAAGCAAATATTTATATGATTTCTTACAAAATTAAAGTTAGATTTCAAATATTCTTGATGGATACGTTGTATATTGTAATCTACATTGGCTGGATTCTAGAATACCTACCACATTTAAAATAGCAATTTTCTTGTTGCAATGTTTTCTTTTAGCTAAAATATGAGAAAGAATTATAAAATTCGGGCGCGGAAGCAAATATTTATATGATTTTTTACAAAAATAAAGTCAGAGATTACCTATTCTTGAAATGGATATTTTTGTTAAAACATTCATATTCATGCTTTAGGATCTATACTATGGATAGTTTTAAACATTGGACATGCAAAAGTGACCACATCGTGGTACCAATCAGATAACAAACATACAATTTTCGGGTGTCATTTTAATGAATACGTTGTATATTTGAAGCTACATGGGCTGGATTCTAGAAAACCTACTACACTTAAAATAGCAATTTTCTTGTTGCAATGTTTTCTTTTAGCTAAAATATGATGTCGAATTATAAAATTCAGGCGCGAAAGCAAATATTTATATGGCTTTTTACAAAAATTGTGTTAGATTTTACCTATTATTGATGAATACGTTGTATATTGTAAGCTACATGGGCTGGGTTCTAGAATTCCTACCACACTTGAAATAGCAATTTTCTAGTTGCAATGTTTTCTTTTAGCTAAAATATGATGTAAAATTATGAAATTCTGGCGCGGAAGCAAATATTTATATGACTTTTTACAAAAATAAAGTTAGATTTTACCTATTCTTGATGAATACGTTGTACATTGTAAGCTACATGGGCTGGGTTCTAGAATTCCTACCACACTTGAAATAGCTATTTTCTTGTTGCAATGTTTTCTTTCAGCTCAAGTATGATGATGAATTATAAAATTCGGGCGCGATAGCAAATATGTATATGAATTTTTACAAAAATAAAGTCAGATTTTACCTATTCTTGATGAATACGTTGTATATTGTAAGCTACATGGGCTAGATTCTAGAATACCTTCCACACTTGAAATACCATTTTTCTTGTTGCAATGTTTCCTTTTAGCTAAAATATGATGAAGAATTATAAAATTCGGGCGCGGAAACAAATATTTATATGATTTTTTATAAAAATTAAGTCAGATTTTACCTATTCTTGATGAATACGTTGTATATTGTAAGCTACATGGGCTGGATTCTAGAATACCTACCACACTTGAAATAGCAATTTTCTTGTTGCAATGTTTTCTGTTAGCTAAAATATGATAAAGAATTATAAAATTCGGGCGCGGAAGCAAATATTTATATGATTTTTAGAAAAATAAATTCAGATTCTACCTATTCTTGAAATGGATATTTTTGTTAAAATATTCATATTCATGCTTTAGGATCTATACTATGGATAATTTTAACCTTTGACATGCAAAAGTGACCAAAACGTGGTACCATTAGGATAATAAACATTCAATTTTCGGGTGTCATTTTAATGTATACTTGAAATAGCAATTTTCTTGTTGCAATGTTATCTTTTAGCTAAAATATGATGTCGAATTATAAAATTTCTGGCGCGGAAGCAAATATTTATATGATTTTTTACAAAAATAAAGTTAGATTTTACCTATTCATGAAGAATACGTTGTACATTGTAAGCTACATGGGCTGGATTCTAGGATTTATACCACACTGGAAATAGCAATTTTCTTGTTGCAATGTTTTCTTTTAGCTAAAATATGATAAAGAATCATAAAATTCGGGCGCGGAAGAATATATTTATATGATTTTTAGAAAAATAAAGTCAGATTATACCTATTCTTGAAATAAATATTTTTGTTAAAATATTCATATTCATGCTTTAGGATCTATACTATGGATAATTTTAGCCTTGGACATGCAAAAGTGACCAAAACGTAGTACCATTTAGATAATAAACATTCAATTTCTGGGTGTCATTTTAATGAATACGTTGTATATTGTAAGCTACATGGGCTGGATTGTAGGATACTTACCACACTTGAAATAGCAATTTTCTTATTGCAAAGTTTTCTTCTAGCTAAAGTATAATGAAGAATCATAAAATTCGGGCGCGGAAGCAAATATTTATATGATTTCTTACAAAATTAAAGTTAGATTTTAAATATTCTTGATGGATACGTTGTATATTGTAATCTACATTGGCTGGATTCTAGAATACCTACCACACTTGAAATAGCAATTTTCTAGTTGCAATGTTTTCTTTTAGCTAAAATATGATGTAGAATTATGAAATTCTGGCGCGGAAGCAAATATTTATATGACTTTTTACAAAAAAAAAGTTAGATTTTACCTATTCTTGATGAATACGTTGTACATTGTAAGCTACATTGGCTGGGTTCTAGAATTCCTACCACACTTGAAATAGCTATTTTCTTGTTGCAATGTTTTCTTTCAGCTCAAGTATGATGATGAATTATAAAATTCGGGCGCGATAGCAAATATGTATATGAATTTTTACAAAAATAAAGTCAGATTTTACCTATTCTTGATGAATACGTTGTATATTGTAAGCTACATGGGCTAGATTCTAGAATACCTTCCACACTTGAAATACCATTTTTCTTGTTGCAATGTTTCCTTTTAGCTAAAATATGATGAAGAATTATAAAATTCGGGCGCGGAAACAAATATTTATATGATTTTTTACAAAAATAAAGTCAGATTTTACTTATTCTTGAAATGGATATTTTTGTTAAAACATTCATATTCATGCTTTAGGATCTATACTATGGATAGTTTTAAGCATTGGACATGCAAAAGAAATTTTCGTGTGTCATTTTAATGAATACGTTGTATATTGTAAGCTACATGGGCTGGCTTCTAGAATACCTACCACACTTAAAACAACAATTTTTTTGTTGCAATGTTTTCTTTTAGCTAAAATATGATGTCGAATTATAAAACTCGGGCGCGGAAGCATATATTTATATGATTTTTTACAAAAATAAAGTCAAATTTTACCTATTCTTGATGAATACGTTGTATATAGTAAGCTACAATGGCTGGATTTTAGGATACATACCACACTTAAAATAACAATTTTCTTATTGCAATGTAGAAAACATTTAGCTAAAATATGGTAAAGATTTATAAAATTCGAGCGCAAGAGCCAATATTTATAGGACTTTTTACAAAAATAAAGTTAGATTTTAAATATTCTTGATGAATACGTTGTATATTCTAAGCTACATGGGCAGGATTGTAGAATACCTACCACACTTGAAATACCAATTTTCTTGTTGCAATGTTTCCTTTCAGCTAAAATGTTTTCTTTTAGCCTAATATTTGCGGAAGCAAATATTTATATGATTTTTCACTAAAATAAAGTCAGATTATATCTATTCTTGATGAATAGGTTGTATATTTTAAGCAACATGTGCTGGATTGTAGAATACCTACCACACTTAAAATAGCAATTTTCTGGTTGCAATGTTTTCTTTTAGCTAAAATATGATAAAAAATTATCAAATTTGGGCGCAGAAGCAAATATTTGTATGATTTTTTACCAAAATAAAAGTCAGATTTTACCTATTCTTCATAAATACGTTGTTTAATGTAAGCTACATGGGCTGGATTCTAGAATACTTACCACACTTGAAATATCAATTTTCTTGTTGCAATGGTTTCTCTTAGCTAAAATATGATGAAGAACTATAAAATTCAGGCGCGGAAACAAATATTTATATGATTTTTAACAAAAATAAAGTCAGATTTTACCTATTCTTCAAATGGATATTTTTGTTAAAACATTCATATTCATGCTTTAGGATCTATACTATGGATGTTTTTAAGCATTGGACATACAAAAGTGACCAAAACATGGTACCAATCAGATAATAAACATCCAATTTTCGGGTGCTATTTTAATGAATACGGTGTATATTGTATACTACATGGACAGGATTCTAAAATACCTACTACACTTGAAATAGGTATTTTCTTGTTGCAATGTTTTCTTTTAGCTTAAATATGATGACAAATTATAAAATTCGGACGCGGAAGCAAATATTTATAAATTATTTTACAAAAAAAGTCAGATTTTACCTATTCTTGAAATGGATATTTTTGTTAGAACATTCATATTTATGATTTAGGATCTTTATTATGGATGGTTTTAAGCATTGGACATGCAAAGGTGACCAAAACGTGGTACCAATCAGATAATAAACATTTCATTTTCGGGTGTCATTTTAATGAATACATTGTATAATGATAGCTAAATGGACTGGATTTTAGAATACCTAAAACACCTAAAATAGCAATTTTCTTGTTGCAATTTTTTCTTTTAGCTAAAATATGATAAAAAATTATCAAATTTGAGCGCAGAAGCAAATATTTGTATGATTTTTTACCAAAACAAAAGTCAGATTTTACCTATTCTTTATGAATACGTTGTATATTGTAAGCTACATGGGCTGGATTCTAGAATACCTAACACACTTGAAATAGCAATTTTCTTGTTGCAATGTTTTCTTTTAGCTAAAATATGATAAAAATTATAAAATTCGGGCACGGAAAGAAATATTTATATGAATTTTTACAAAAATATAGTCAGATTTTACCTATTCTTGAAATGGATATTTTTGTTAAAACATTCATATTCATGCTTTAGGATCTATACTATGAATAATTTTAGCACTGGACATGCAAAAGTGACCAAAAAGAGGTACCAATCAGATAATAAACATTTAATTTTCAGATGTCATTTTAATGATTACGTTGTATATTGTAAGCTACACGGGCTGGATTTTAGAATACCTACCACACTTGAAATAGCAATTTTCTTGTTGCAATGTTTTCTTTTAGCTAAAATATGATAAAGAATTATAAAATTCGGGCGCGGAAACAAATATTTATATGATTTTTAACAAAAATAAAGTCAGATTTTACCTATTCTTCAAATGGATATTTTTGTTAAAACATTCATATTCATGCTTTAGGATCTATACTATGGATGTTTTTAAGCATTGGACATACATAAGTGACCAAAACATTGTACCAGTCAGATAATAAACATTCAATTTTCGGGTGCTATTTTAATGAATACATTGTATATTGTAAACTACATGGGCTGGATTCTAAAATACCTACTACACTTGAAATAGCAATTTTCTTGTTGCAATGTTTTCTTTTAGCTAAAATATGATGACAAATTATAAAATTCGGTCGCGGAAGCAAATATTTATAAAATATTTTACAAAAAAAGTCAGATTTTACCTATTCTTGAAATGGATATTTTTGTTAAAACATTCATATTCATGCTTTAGGATCTATACTATAAATGGTTTTAAGCATTGGACATGCAAAAAAGACAAAAAACGTGGTATCAATCAGATAATAAACATTCAATAATCGGGTGTCATTTTAATGAATACATTGTATATTGTAAGCTACATGGATTGGATTCTATAATACCTACCATACTTGAAGTAGCAATTTTCTAGTTGCAATGTTTTCTTTTAGCTAATATATGATAAAGAATTATAAAATTCGGGCGCGGAAGCAAATATGTATATGATTTTTTACAAAAATAAAATCAGATTTTACATATTCTTGATGAATACCTTGTATATTGTAAGCTACATGGGCTGGATTCTAGAATACCTACCACACTTGAAATAGCAATTTTCCTGTTGCAATGTTTTCTTTTAGCTAAACTACGATAAAGAATTATAATATTCGGGCGCGGAAGCAAATATTTATATGATTTTTTACAAAATTAAAGTCAGATTTTACCTGTTCTTGAAATGGATATTTTTGTTAAAACATTCATATTTATGATTTAGGATCTATATTATGGATGTTTTTAAGCATTGGACATACAAAAGTGACCAAAACATGGTACCAATCAGATAATAAACATCCAATTTTCGGGTGCTATTTTAATGAATACGGTGTATATTGTATACTACATGGACAGGATTCTAAAATACCTACTACACTTGAAATAGGTATTTTCTTGTTGCAATGTTTTCTTTTAGCTTAAATATGATGACAAATTATAAAATTCGGACGCGGAAGCAAATATTTATAAATTATTTTACAAAAAAAGTCAGATTTTACCTATTCTTGAAATGGATATTTTTGTTAGAACATTCATATTTATGATTTAGGATCTTTATTATGGATGGTTTTAAGCATTGGACATGCAAAGGTGACCAAAACGTGGTACCAATCAGATAATAAACATTTCATTTTCGGGTGTCATTTTAATGAATACATTGTATAATGATAGCTAAATGGACTGGATTTTAGAATACCTAAAACACCTAAAATAGCAATTTTCTTGTTGCAATTTTTTCTTTTAGCTAAAATATGATAAAAAATTATCAAATTTGAGCGCAGAAGCAAATATTTGTATGATTTTTTACCAAAACAAAAGTCAGATTTTACCTATTCTTTATGAATACGTTGTATATTGTAAGCTACATGGGCTGGATTCTAGAATACCTAACACACTTGAAATAGCAATTTTCTTGTTGCAATGTTTTCTTTTAGCTAAAATATGATAAAAATTATAAAATTCGGGCACGGAAAGAAATATTTATATGAATTTTTACAAAAATATAGTCAGATTTTACCTATTCTTGAAATGGATATTTTTGTTAAAACATTCATATTCATGCTTTAGGATCTATACTATGAATAATTTTAGCACTGGACATGCAAAAGTGACCAAAAAGAGGTACCAATCAGATAATAAACATTTAATTTTCAGATGTCATTTTAATGATTACGTTGTATATTGTAAGCTACACGGGCTGGATTTTAGAATACCTACCACACTTGAAATAGCAATTTTCTTGTTGCAATGTTTTCTTTTAGCTAAAATATGATAAAGAATTATAAAATTCGGGCGCGGAAACAAATATTTATATGATTTTTAACAAAAATAAAGTCAGATTTTACCTATTCTTCAAATGGATATTTTTGTTAAAACATTCATATTCATGCTTTAGGATCTATACTATGGATGTTTTTAAGCATTGGACATACATAAGTGACCAAAACATTGTACCAGTCAGATAATAAACATTCAATTTTCGGGTGCTATTTTAATGAATACATTGTATATTGTAAACTACATGGGCTGGATTCTAAAATACCTACTACACTTGAAATAGCAATTTTCTTGTTGCAATGTTTTCTTTTAGCTAAAATATGATGACAAATTATAAAATTCGGTCGCGGAAGCAAATATTTATAAAATATTTTACAAAAAAAGTCAGATTTTACCTATTCTTGAAATGGATATTTTTGTTAAAACATTCATATTCATGCTTTAGGATCTATACTATAAATGGTTTTAAGCATTGGACATGCAAAAAAGACAAAAAACGTGGTATCAATCAGATAATAAACATTCAATAATCGGGTGTCATTTTAATGAATACATTGTATATTGTAAGCTACATGGATTGGATTCTATAATACCTACCATACTTGAAGTAGCAATTTTCTAGTTGCAATGTTTTCTTTTAGCTAATATATGATAAAGAATTATAAAATTCGGGCGCGGAAGCAAATATGTATATGATTTTTTACAAAAATAAAATCAGATTTTACATATTCTTGATGAATACCTTGTATATTGTAAGCTACATGGGCTGGATTCTAGAATACCTACCACACTTGAAATAGCAATTTTCCTGTTGCAATGTTTTCTTTTAGCTAAACTACGATAAAGAATTATAATATTCGGGCGCGGAAGCAAATATTTATATGATTTTTTACAAAATTAAAGTCAGATTTTACCTGTTCTTGAAATGGATATTTTTGTTAAAACATTCATATTTATGATTTAGGATCTATATTATGGATGGTTTTAAGCATTGGACATGCAAAGGTGACCAAAACGTGGTACCAATCAGATAATAAACATTTCATTTTCGGGTGTCATTTTAATGAATACATTGTATAATGATAGCTACATGGGTTGGATTTTAGAATACCTAAAACACCTGAAATAGCAATTTTCTTGTTGCAATGTTTTCTTTTAGCTAAAATATGATAATAAAATTATCAAATTTGGGCGCAGAAGCAAATATTTGTATGATTTTTTACCAAAACAAAAGTAAGATTTTACCTATTCTTGATGAATACGTTGTATAATTTAAGCTACATGGGCTGGATTCTAGAATACTTACCAAACTTGAAATATCAATTTTCTTGTTGCAATGTTTTCTTTTAGCTAAAATATGATAAAGATTTATAAAATTCGGGTGCGGAAACAAATATTTATATGATTTTTAACAAAAATAAAGTCAGATTTTAACTATTCTTGAAATGGATATTTTTGTTAAAACTTTCATATTCATGCTTTAGGATCTATACTATGGATGTTTTTAAGCATTGGACATACAATAGTGACCAAAACATGGTACCAATCAGATAATAAACATTCAATTTTTAGGTACTATTTTAATGAATACGTTGTATATTGTATACTACATGGACTGAATTCTAAAATACCTACTACACTTGAAATAGCAATTTTCTTGTTGCAATGTTTTCTTTTAGCTTAAATATGAAAAGTTATAAAATTCGGACGCGGAAGCAAATATTTATAAAATATTTTACAAAAAAAAGTCAGATTTTACCTATTCTTGAAATGGATATTTTTGTTAAAACATTCATATTCATGCTTTAGGATCTATACTATAAATGTTTTCTTTTAGCTAAAATATGATAAAGAATTATAAAATTCGGGCGCGGAACAAATATTTATATAATTTTTTCAAAAATACAGTCATATTTTACCCATTCTTGATGAATACGTTGTATATTGTAAGCTACATGGGCTGAGTTCTAGAATAATAACCACACTTGAAATAGCCATTTTCTTGTTGCAATGTTTTCTTTTAGCTAAATTATGATGAAGAATTATAAAATTCAGGCGCGGAAGCAAATATTTATATGATTTTTTACAAAATAAAGTCAGATTTTACCTATTCTTGATGCATACGTTGTATATTGTAAGCTACATGGGCTGGATTTTAGAATACCTACCACACTTGAAATAGCAATTTTCTTGTTGCAATGTTTTCTTTTAGCTAAAATATGATAAAGAATTATAAAATTCGGGCGCGGAAACAAATATTTATTTGATTTTTAACAAAAATAAAGTCAGATTTTACCTATTCTTGAAATGAATATTTTTGTTAAAACATTCTTATTCATGCTTTAGGATCTATACTATGGATGTTTTTAAGCATTGGACATACAAAAGTGACCAAAACATGATACCAATCAGATAATAAACATTCAATTTTCGGGTGCTATTTTAATGAATACTTTGTATGTTGTAAGCTACATGGGCTGGATTCTAGAATACCTACCACAGTTGAAACAGCAATTTTCTTGTTGCAATGCTTTCTTTCAGCTAAATTATGACGAAGAATTATAAAATTCGGACGCGGAAGCAAATATTTATATAATTTTTTACAAAGATAATGTCAGATTTTACCTATTCTTGAAATGGATATATTTGTTAAAACATTCATATTCATGCTTTTGGATCTATACTATGAATGGTTTTAAGCATTGAACATGCAAAAATGACAAAAAACGTGGTATCAATCAGATAATAAACATTCAATAATCGGGTGTCATTTTAATGAATACGTTGTATATTGTAAGCTACATGGGTTGGATTCTATAATACCTACCATACTTGAAGTAGCAATTTCCCTGTTGCAATGTTTTCTTTTAGCTAAAATATGATTAAGAATTATAAAATTCGGGCGCGGAAGCAAATATGTATATGATTTTTCACAAAAATAAAGTCCGATTTTACCTATTCTTGATGAATACGTTGTATATTGTAAGCTACATGGGCTGAATTCTAGAATACCTACCACACTTGAAATAGCAATTTTCTTGTTGCAATGTTTTCTTTTAACTAAAATATGTAAAATAAATATAAAATTCGGGCGCGGAAGCAGATGTTTATATGATTTTTTACAAAAAAAAAGTCACATTTTACCTATTCTAGATGAATACGTTGTATATTGTAAGCTACATTGGCTGGATTTTAGAATACCTACCACATTTAAAATAGCAATTTTCTTGTTGCAATGTTTTCTTTTAGCTAAAATATGATGAAAAATTATAAAATTCGGGTGCGGAAGCAAATATTTATATGTTTTTTTACAAAATTAAAGTCAGATTTTACCTATTCTCGAAATGAATATTTTTGTTAAAACATTCATATCCTTGCATTAGAATCTATACTATGGATGCTTTTAAGCAATAGACATGCAAAAGTGACCAAAATGTGGTACCAATCAGATAATAAACATTAAATTTTCGTGTATCATTTTAATGAATACGTTGTATATTGTAAGATACATGGGCTGAATTCTAGAATACCTACCAAACTTGAAATAGCAATATTCTTGTTGCAATGTTTTTTATTAGCTAAAATATGATGAAGAATTATAAAATTCAGACGCGGAAGCAAATTTTTATATGATTTTTTACAAAAATAAATTCAGATTTTACCTATTCTTGATGAATACTTTGTATATTGTAAGCTACATAGGCTGGATTCTAGAATACCTACCACACTTGAAATAGCAATTTTCCTGTTGCAATGTTTTCTTTTAGCTAAAATATGATAAAGAATTATAAAATTCGGGCGCGGAAGCTTATATTTATATGATTTTTTACAAAATTAAAGTCAAATTTTACCTATTCTTGAAATGGATATTTTTGTTAAAACATTCATATTTATGTTTTAGGATCTATATTATGGATGGGTTTAAGCATTGGACATGCAAAAGTGACCAAAACGTGGTACCAATCAGATAATAAACATTTCATTTTCGGGTGTCATTTTAATGAATACATTGTATAATGTAAGCTACATGGGTTGGATTCTAGAATACCTAAAACACCTGAAATAGCAATTTTCTTGTTGCAATGTTTTCTTTTAGCTAAAATATGATGAAATATTATGAAATTTGGGCGCAGAAGCAAATATTGGTATGATTTTTTACCAAAACAAAAGTCAGATTTTACCTATTCTTGATGAATACTTTGTATAATGTAAACTACATGGGTTGGATTCTAGAATACTTACCACACTTAAAATAGCAATTTTCTTTTTGCAATGTTTTCTTTTAGCTAAAATATGATGAAGATTTATAAAATTCAGGCGCGGAAGCAAATATTTATATGATTTTTTTACAAAAATAAAGTCAGATTTTACCTATTCTTGATGAATACGTTGTATATTGTAAGCTACGTGGGCTGGATTCTAGGATACCTACCACACTTAAAATAGCAATTTTCATGTTGCAATGTTTTCTCTTTGCTAAAATATGATAAAGAATTATAAAATTCGGGAGCGGAAACAAATATTTATATGAATTTTTCCAAAAATATAATCAGATTTTACCTATTCTTGAAATAGATATTTTTGTTAAAACATTCAAATTCATGCTTTAGGATCTATACTATGGATGGTTTCAAGCATTGGACATGCAAAAGTGACCAAAACGTGGTACAAATCAGATAATAAACATTCAATTTTCGAATGTCATTTAATGAATACGTTGTATATTGTAAGCTACATGGGCTAGATTCTAGAATACCTACCACACTTGAAATAGCAATTTTCTTGTTGAAATGTTTTCTTTTAGCTAAAATATGATAAAGAATTATAAAATTCGGGCGCGGAAACAAATATTTATATGAATTTTAATAAAAATAAAGTCAGATTTTACTTATTCTTGAAATGGATATTTTTGTTAAAACATTCATATTCATGCTTTAGGATCTATACTATGGATAATTTTAGCATTGGACATGCAAAAGTGACAAAAACGTGGTACCAATCAGATAATAAACAATTCAATTTTCAGATGTCATTTTAATGATTAAGTTGAATATTGTAAGCTACATGGGCTGGATTTTAGAAAACCTACCGCACTTGAAATAGCAATTTTCTTGTTGCAATGTTTTCTTTTAGCTAAAATATGATAAAGAATTATAAAATTCGGGCGCGGAAACAAATATTTATATGATTTTTAACAAAAATAAAGTCAGATTTTACCTATTCTTGAAATGAATATTTTTGTTAAAACATTCATATTCATGCTTTAGGATCTATACTATGGATGTTTTTAAGCATTGGACATACAAAAGTGACCAAAACATGATACCAATCAGATAATAAACATTCAATTATCGGGTGCTATTTTAATGAATACGTTGTATGTTGTAAGCTACATGGGCTGGATTCTAGAATACCTACCACAGTTGAAATAGCAATTTTCTTGTTGCAATGCTTTCTTTTAGCTAAAATATGATGAAGAATTATAAAATTCGGGTGCGGAAGCAAATATTTATATGATTTTTTACAAAAATAAACACAGATTTTACCTATTCTCGATAAATACGGTGTGTTTTGTAAGCTACATGGGCTGGATTCTAGAATAACTAACACAGTTGAAACAGCAATTTTCTTGTTGCAATGTTTTTTTTCAGCTAAATTATGACGAAGAATTATAAAATTCGGACGCGGAAGCAAATATTTATATAATTTTTTACAAAGATAATGTCAGATTTTACCTATTCTTGAAATGGATATATTTGTTAAAACATTCATATTCATGCTTTTGGATCTATACTATGAATGGTTTTAAGCATTGGACTTGCAAAAATGACAAAAAACGTGGTATCAATCAGATAATAAACATTCAATAATCGGGTGTCATTTTAATGAATACGTTGTATATTGTAAGCTACATGGGTTGGATTCTATAATACCTACCATACTTGAAGTAGCAATTTCCTTGTTGCAATGTTTTATTTTAGCTAAAATATGATTAAGATTTATAAAATTCGGGCGCGGAAGAAAATATGTATATGATTTTTTACAAAAATAAAGTCAGATTTTACCTATTCTTGATGAATACGTTGTATATTGTAAGCTACATGGGCTGCATTCTAGAATACCTACCACAATTGAAATAGCAATTTTCTTGTTTGCAATGTTTTCTTTTAACTAAAATAAGATGAAGAATTATAAAATTCGGGCGCGGAAGCAAATATTTATATGATTTTTTTCAAAAATAAAGTCAGATTTTACCTATTCTTGAAATGGATATTTTTGTAAAAACATTCGTATTCATGGTTTAGGATCTATACTATGGATGGTTTCAAGCATTGGACATACAAAAGTGACCAAAACATGGTACCAATCAGATAATAAACATTCAGTTGTCGGGTGCCATTTTAATGAATACGTTGTATATTGTAAACTTCATGGGCTGGATTCTAGAATACCTACCACACTTGAAATAGCAATTTTCTTGTTGCAATGTTTTCTTTTAGCTAAAATATGATAAAGAATTATAAAATTCGGGCGCGGAAGCAAATTTTTAAATGATTTTTTTACAAAAATAAAGTCAGATCTTACCTATTCTTGAAATGGATATTTTTGTTAAAACATTCATATTCATGCTTTAGGGGAGAAATAATTGTAGATAATGGGCATATGTTGATATACAGTGGAGTGCCGAAAGAAAACAGAGCAGAAGCAGGAGTAGCTTGCCTAGTAAATAAAAAGTTAATAAACTACGTGCAGTCCTCCTGGGAAGGATGTAGTGAGAGGATCCCAAAAATCCAGTTGAAAATTGAAAAAGAAAGTGAAAAAACAATAATAATAATATATAGACCGGATGAAGATGAGTTAGTTGACATAAAAGACAAATTTTGGGAAGAACTAAATCTAGTTACAGAGAATAGTAAAGGGTAATTTTATGTAATCGGAGCAGCCATACGAGATGAAAACACTGCAAATACAGTGGGGATATATGGAGAAAACCGAAGAAATAATAACGGAAGAAGACTGATAGACTACTGTATATTAAATAACTTGTTAATTACTAATACGTTTTTTCAACATAAAAATGTACATTAATACACTAGACAAGGGCCAAGAGAAGAAGATAGATGAATAATAGAGTATATAGTTGTGGAAAACATAAAGAGAAATTTAGTACAGGATTGCAGAGTGAGGCGTGGTTCAGAAATCTTCAGCGATCACTTTCTCGTAGAAGCAAGAAATAAAAAAATTAGAAAAGATGAAAACACTAAAACTGAAGAAACAAGGATAATAGAATATGAGACAATAAAAACATACAAACTTAGATATTTAATAACACCGACAAAATATTTATTTATTAAAATCAATCCAACAGGATACGAGATCCCAATTATAGGATGTTTATACAAAAGATAATATCATAAATGTCACAAGTAAACATGAAAATAATCGATATATGAATATATACAATAACAATCAAACTATACTGAAAAAGTAGCTGTGACTGTTTTTTTAAATTTAATTAACGAGTCGTGAAATATATCTAATTCTACTCTACATTTTGAACAAATTATATTGTTAAATATGGAACATAGTTGACGTATCGGGGATTTTGATTCGTAATTAGTTCTTACAAATGGTAATTTAAAAAGATTATTAGTCCTAGAAGAAGTCCTTGGCACATTAAATGGAATTTTAGCAAGACTGACTAAGTCATCTATATTCCCATTTAGTAGTTTATACAAATACATAGTGCATTGAATGTTGCGTCTGGATGACAAAGTAACAAAATTAAATTGTTTGAGAAGATCATTATAATTGTAATCAAAACTAGGATAATGTCCATGTATTCGAAGAAAACAGAGTTTCAGGAATTTTCGTTGAATTGATTCAAGGTTATAAATATTTTTGTTGTATATTGGAAGCCACACTTGCAGACAACATTCTAGTTTTGATCTAATAAAGCAAAATATTGATTTTTTAAAGTTAATATATTTTTAAACGATTTACTATTTCTTATAATAAAACCTAAATTTTTGTGAGCGTTAGTAATAATATAGTTAATATGATCGTGAAGGATAATTTCGAGTCTAAAATTACGCCAAGGTCCTTATACTGCATTACTCTACCAAGCATTGTGCTTTCCATTTTATATGCATAAGTATAAACAAATTTCTTTACGAAGTAACTCATTATTTTACACTTACGGAAATTAAAGAATAGTTTGGATGACCGACACCATGTTAATAAATTGTTTATATCAGATTGTAGAAGAATGCAATCATTTATTGAATTAATTTTTCGGAAGAGTTTAACATCATCAGCGTATAACACAACTTCGGAATATTTGACAAAATTGACAATGTCATTAATAAACAGAATGAATAGGAGAGGACTTAAATTAGAGCCTTGTGGAACTCCGGAGGTGGGGGACGTAGGATTTAGAAATAAAATTGTTATATTTAACACATAATGAGCGATTAGTTAAATAGGATTTAAAGAATGCAAGAAGGTCATTCGAAAATTGAAAATTCACATCTAGTTTATGAAGAAGAATACTATGGTTAATACGATCAAAGGCCTTCGCAAAATCTGTATAAATGACATCCACCTGATTGTTGTCATGTAGAAGGTTCAGTGCTTTTTCTGTAAAATTCATTAAATTCGTGGTAGTTGACCGACACTATTTACAAATCCATGCTGAAAGATGGAGATAGATTTTTGTACAGAATTGTATATGTGTTTGTATATGATAGATTCAAAAATTTTTGAGATGTTAGATAAGATGGCAATAGTTCGGTAATTAGAAATATCCGCTCTATCTCCTGATTTAAAAATGGGCGTAATGAATGATTTTTTCAAACAAGTTGGAATTTTTTTTTTATTGCCAAATTATATAGAAATTTTAGTGAAGTTATAAAATGATCATCACATCCCTTGATTATGTATGCAGGTAGATTGTCGGGGCCAGGATTACGAGAGGGTTTTAGTTTATTAATTGCAGATTTAATGTCATCACTAGTGGTGTTCTGTATAATTGTTGTGTTACTGGTATTGAGTGGAGTTGAAGTGGGGTTAATATTTATATCAGGTTCAGAATAAGCACTGGCAAAAAAATCTGCGAAGCCTTGGACGATATCAGGTGTACAATTGAACATTCGATCTTCAAAATGCATGCTACCAGGTATACGTGTAGTATTTTTTTTATTGTTAATATATGACCACAGTTTAGTGGGATCAGTTGAAATGGAATTTTCTATGTAAGCTAGATATTTTGAATGTTCAATTTTAATGTCCTTTTTAACCTGAGCATTTTTTTTTTAAATTCTATCAAGTACTGATCATGTTTATGAATCTGGTATAGTTTGCGTAGTTCAGATTTTAACTTCATATTTTTGATTATTTGAGGAGTGAACCACGGTGGATATTTAGAGTGTTTACGTGTAGTAATAGGAACACATTTATTGAAAATATCATATAGTACTTCATAGAATTTAGAAAATGCTGTGTCTACATCTTCACAAGAATACAGAGGTGTCCAGTCGACATTAGAGAGAGAAAGATACAAAAGATTGAAGTTGCATAACCGAAAATTATAATTATTTAGAGAATGATTAAATGTGGCGAAAGAGTATGAATATTGGGGCTGGAAGGAAGAAGTAATTGATAGAGTAGGATGGTGTAAATCTTAGTCAACGAAGGGATCAAGGTTTTGAAGGACTGTGCAATATTTATTTGAGGCAATAATATCAAGAATTCTGTTATTGGAATTGGTAATAGTATTGTAGTTTCTAGCATTTGAGAAGGCACATAAATTTAGAAAGGAAGTAACAAAATTATCTGTACGCCTACAAGTTATATAATCAACAAGGTGTGTGATATTTGCATCACCGAGTAGTATAGCAGTGAGAGAGCTAGCTCATTTGGTGGGATCTCAGGGGGTTGGAGGAGTCAGAGGGGGGTAATGAGTATTCCGGTGGCGGAGTGGAGGTCTCAGGTGTCGGTAAGGTCACTGTTCTGCAAGTAAACACGTGCAAGGTCAGATTGAGGGGGTTTGTTCTCTTGGCAGACGTGTGGACACATGGGTACACCTGTTTGATGCTTGAAGATGATGGTTGAACCCCTGAGTGTGTCAATAACCTAGTCCGTCTGCAGAACCATGGCCATAGGTCAGTGTATTACTTGAAGCACACGTGCAAGTTGCAACTGTCTGTGATGCTGGAAGAGGGTGCTTGAATAACGTAGACCGTCTGCTGAACCATTGCCGTAGGTCAGTGTATTACTTAAAGTACACGTGCAAGTGGCACCTGTACGTGATGCTGGAAGTGGGTGGTTGAATAACCTAGTCCGTCTGCAGAACCATGGCCATAAGTCAGCGTATTACTTGAAGCATACGTGCAAGTGGCACCTGTGCGTGATGCTGGAAGTGGGTGGTTGAATAACCTAGACCGTCTGCTGAACCATTACCATAGGTCAGTGTATTACTTAAAGCACACGTGCAAGTTGCACTTGTGCGCGATGCCGGAAGACACCTGCATGATGCCGGACGATGATGGTTCAACGCATGAATGTGTCAATAACCTAATGCGTCTGCAGGAGCATGGCATTGAATTGTAGGTCAGTGTCTTATTAAAGCACACTTGCAATTTGCACCTGCACGGCGAGACTTACGGGGTGAATGTTCAAAATAGAAAATTGGCATTGACTTTTACGTTGAAGACACACCTGTAATTTGCACGTGCATGATGCTGGAGGAGATCAATGTCTTACAAACGCGCAAGTTACACCTGTGTATTTGTGTATGTGTGCGATGCTGGAAGAGAGTGGTTGAACACCTAAGTGTATCAATAAACTAATCTGATATAGAGTTGTAGTAGTAGTGGGGGTATTTTTTAATATAAAGCAATGATATATATTACATTTGATTTAGTTTAGATCAAGACATTCAACGTTTGATAACAATAATAGAAACATGTCTGCTAGTATTTTTGAAGTCTTTAATAAAGTAGCTCAAGTAAACGAAACCATATCTCTAACAGATTTAGAAAAGGGTAAGAAGTATCAAGTTTATAATATTAAACGTGTATCTACTACCTACGGTGAAAAAATTGTTTTCGAACTAGAGAACAACATATTGTTTTTTGAAGGCAAGGTTCAATAAACTATTAGATGAGCAGATAGTAAGCGGTAACGAGCAAGCCAAGGCAGGAAAACTCTATGTGGTGTCCAAGGGAAAGATTGGTAAAATTGTGGATCTAGAATTTGGTTCACTGTAAAGAAGATGTCACATACGAAAAGTACGATTTGTCTTCTGAGGGACTGTGAAACATCGACGCATAAAGTAAATTTTAATAACAATTTTATTATTAACATAAATAAACATTTGAAAAAACTAAAAATTTTAAAAAAAGATATTCACAATTACTGTATTTAAAAAAATTTAAACAAAAAATTCAAATATTTTAATATAAATGATGAATACAGAGTATAAATAAATGTACAGTTTATATAACACTATTCACTATTGATGAAAGTGCGGTTCAGAGAAGAAACTGAAATACAACTCCTGGTGAAGTGGGACTACGCCTACCGGGCAGCTCGAAGAGGTGATTGGGAACAGTGTGAAAGGGATCGGCCGAGGTTTAAATTAAAGTTAGAAATGTATTATTCACCTATTATTAGTTATGTTTTAGAAAATAAAATTAAAAATTATTTAAACTGTAGGAAATAAATCTTTGTAATCTATTGTAGTAGTAATAATTATATGTCAATAAATGTGTAAAATATTATATGGTTTTAATTAATTGTCAGCTACAAAACCATCATCATCCCTTCCGCTTCATCCTTTTTGCAAAAATTGTGGGACATAAGTGTAACAATAAAAACAGCCAATATTTTAAAATAAAATTTATTTTACATCTATTTAATTACAATTTGCGATACAAAATTATATTATATTACATTTTATTACATTCAACACAATACTTTTTAATGGAGTATACATTTCCAATTTGATCATCATTATGGTCATCGATCAGTATGTGGTCCACACAGCGTCGATATTTCTGAAACTCCGGATTATCCTGCCATTGTTTCGGAAATTTGTCCCAGTGGGTATCAATTTGATTACAGGCGAAAACCATAACAGACTCCATTGGAAGTTGAGAAATTTCTTCTCCTAGCATAAAATGTAAAATTCCACATTCATAAAACTTTTTAAACGATACATATGGAGTAAAGCGCTGTTTATACCAATTATATAGCGCATGAACATTACGCACAGCACAGTTTTCTGTATGTAAATTACATATATTTAATTTCAAAGGTTCACATATATTTTGCAAATTAGGACAATCTAAATTTTCAACATCTATAATTTTTGACATATGTGATTCTAATATATTGCCTAACCATTCTACTTTTTCATTTCCTTTTACGTATATAGTTTCAGCACAGTTTAGTCAAGATTTCACTATACTCTTTAAATGACGATAAGGTGTCGTACCAGAACTCCAATTTAAATTATGATGTTTTTTAATTAACCAAACTATATTCTTTCTACTTTTTGAACTTAATTTAGTCCAATGATATGGTAGTAAAAATATTTCTGATTTGCATAAGTCAGTGTTAATATTTAAAACTGCAATTTCTTTACAAATAAAATCTACTCCATTGTTTTTATTAAATATTTGATATCCTTGTAAATCAACTATGAAAATAGACATATTTCTACCGGTTAACGTTCAGAAAACAAATGACTATAAAATCCAATAGTTGGCTTTTATACTCAATGATGAACTACACCCCCTACAACACAATTCCCCTCTTTTTCTCACTCATATATTCATTCCACATTAGATTTACTTATCCAACTATTATATTTATTATCAAATCCAAGCCACTTAACATAAACCATATTACCTTTCTTCTTCAAAATTTTTTCCACTAAGTATATATCTGGATACTTAGCTTTTTGTAAATCATATTCATAAAAGCCTCCTTTAATAATTTGCCCTGACTGATCTTTAAGAACATATGTGATGGGATTGGTTAACTGAATTAAACGAATTATAAAAATTTCATTAGACCAATTAGGAGTATAGTCCTTTGCAAACGCCTCTCTATGTTTACTTATACGCACAAAATTTCCGACTTTAAATTTTGGTTTACTAACTGTTTTTATTTTACTGTAAGCACTGTCAAGAAGTAATTTTTCATTCTTTTTACTAACATCTAAGGGTTTCATCAGAATTGTCCTATGTTTTGTATTATTATACTTTTCCGTAAGTGTAGGTAATAAATTCAGCCACTTGTATGTACCTTGTAAACTAAACTCTTTCCAGATCATTGATTTCAAAGTACGATTAACACGTTCAACAACCGATGCCTTCATGGTACTATAAGTTGAATAATGATTTAAATTATTTTTTTTTCATTATATTTTGGAAATCTTTATTATAAAATTCTTTTCCCAGATCAGTTTGCAAATTTCTCGGTTTTCGACTACTATTGAACAAAATACTTTTCATAGCTGTCGAAATTTCTGAACCTGTTTTGTTTTTAACAGGTTTGGTCCACAAAAACTTGGAGAAAACATCAATAACAACTAAAATGTATCGATATCCTCTGTTCATTCTAGCGTAAGGAATCATTTCTACCAAATCTGCTTGAAATAAATCATCTATTCCTTTAACAATTACTCGTCTTCTTGGAAAATTAACTCGAGCAGGTCTGTGTAATTCTTCTACAATTCCACGTTTAATTTTCGACATAATAAACAGGTGTTTCAAATATAATTTCAATATGTAAATGTAGGGGGGGATTTTTACTTACTGACCCAGGAAATATTTCTAAAGAATCACCTTGAATAATACTTCTATTGATTATATTTGAAACTCGATGACGCTCATTTTTAATAGGATAATTTAGGAATACTTTGGGATCACTAAATTGAACTTGAAGAACTTTTCCTGAACATGGAAAATTATAAACATCTAAATTATTAATTTTATATAAATTAGATTTCAATTCTAATGCTAAATTAAAAATAATAACAGATTTCAGATTATTTTTTAATTTAGTTAATTGTACTTCAAAATTATTTTTAATGTTAGTAATTTTGTTATCTAATTCTAATTTAAATTTAGTACTATTTAACCGAATTAATGAAATTAATTCGTGGGACAGAGTGTCCACTCTTTCGTTGATATGTTTCCTAATTTTATGATGCTCAATATGACGTCCGAATTTGTCGAGAGTCATTATTGAAATAACACTATTCTATAACTTTCGCTTCTTTTAACTCCTCAATAATGGATATAATTTCATTTCCGTGGCCTGTATATCCGGCATCACGTGATGCAATTAAGAGCCGCAATCTGTCAACCAAGTCATTAATGTTATCCCAATATACATACTCTATTTTTTATTGACAAATTTTTAAAAATAATTTCCACCTGATTTTTTTTTCTTACATATTGAGCCCAATCTTCTAGAAGCTAAAAGAACTCTTCTTTGAGTGTCAAATTTTGGAGCAATAATGGATGTGTATTTATAAGATCTTGTCCCTGACAACTGCTCACCATCACTATAGTGTCGACGGGCTGCGTTAGTTCTTTTCACTATATCAATATAATTTTTTTCATCAGCGCGATTATATCCTATTGGATGTTTCTTAAATAACATCTCGTATAAACCTGGTGTTCCTAAATACTTTATCTTCTGCACAATTAAATCTTTCCCATCAATTTGTACCTCAGAATCACCTATATAAAATTTTTCAGTTCCCGCATCATGTCGCACACAGTACTTAAAATCAAATGAATCTTTTTCGTCTGTCAACATTTCTTCAATATATTGTCGTGGTAATGGATCATACTGATCTAAATAGTCCTTGAACGAGGCTTCACGAGTTAAATTTATTATATCCTCTCTTGTTATTGATGGGTGGTCTTCGATGATTGTTAATTGATTGTCAGTAAATACATCATCGTTCACATCGTCATCCACTGATTCTGCTACTACATTTGTTTCTAAAAATTTAGGACCTTATAAAATTTCATTTTTTTCAGGTATTTGTTCATCCTTTGTTATGTCCATTTTCGATTCACTTTTGACTTTTTGCTTTATATTTGCTATTGGTAAATTAACCGCAATATCTTGTAAAGATTTTATTATTGGTTTATACTGCGATTCTAATTCTACTTGTTTATGAAGTGCACCAAGCCTAAGGTTCTTAAGCTTTTGTTTAATAATATTTCGAGTATTAATTATATCTTTCGTTACTCTTGCATTCATTTTAATTAACAAAAGGTATGTTGAACCAGTCGGAACATATAATCAATTCAATAACTGTGAAACAGCTGTATCGTAACAAGTTTTTACAGGTTCAAGGTCGTACACCAGCTAATATGGATGTTCAGATAAACAGAGCTGATATTTGAATAAACAGGTAAAAAATTTATACAATTACAGATAACCAACGCTTAACCTGATTAATGTCTGGTAGCTTGTTGAAACAGTTGTCAAAGATAATCAGTTCAATAACTGCGAAACAGCTGTATCGTAACAAGTTTTTACAGGTTCAAGGTCGTACACCAGCTAATATGGATGTTCAGATAAACAGAGCTGATATTTGAACAAACAGGTAAAAAAACTGCAACAATTACAGATAACCAATGCATAACCAGGTCAATGTCTGGTAGCTGTATAGTCAAATAAGTGTAATTTGAAAATCAATCTGTTCCGGTTTTTAATCAGATCTTTGTTGTTTCCGAAAGAGTCTAGTAGATGTTTACCTCGTGGTAACTGAATAATAAGTGCCATCCATTAGCTCATGTCACTATTATTTATTATACTGTACTGATCAAAACCTTTACGATAACGCCCTTTTTGAAAATCACTTTCTTTATTAATGACTAGAAACCCATACTTGTTTCGCCAGCAAAAAGAACAGACGTCCTTATACTTTTCATATGACATATCTGTATTCACATGATCAGTGTATACATATTTTAAATTCAAATCATCTTGTTTGAATATTATTAATAAGTTGGCATTATCCCGTATGAGATGTTTAGGGATTCTGGTATAAGTTTGACATAAATAAAAACAGTCCATAGCCTTGTGGCGACCCATACTACAATATTCTCTTATTACATCCTGTTTATCACATGCCACATCATCAAATATAAACACTGAGTTGCATTTTGCATTTGAGGGCTTCTCAATATCTATGTTTTCATTGTAAGCAACATAACCTATCTTTTTAATAGGTTCCAGAAGTAGTTTTAAGTGTTGATATTTGGGCTGGAATAATGATTTTAAATATACATAAACATTTGAAAAACTTAGGCCATTCTCATGCTCTAGAAGTGCAAGCATAACATTTGTCTTACCGCATCCTGAGGGTCCGGCTATAATACATCGTATTATATTCGGCAACAATATACTATGTCGAGGTTTACTACTACTACTACTAATAGTACTAAAGTCATAATTTTTAACATAAAGATCGTGATTCTGTTTTACAATTTGCATTTTTAGTATAAATCAATGTATGATCGTTACATTAACACAGTTCATTACAAACTGTTGAAGAGGTAAGACGTGTACGCTTTAAATAGTCATGAAGAAAAAAGTGCAAAAGAGGAAATCTAACAAAAGTTTATCCTTCCGCAATGTAGTTAATCGCGCGCGGAAAGCGATAAAGACCAACAATAGTGATTTTGATTTAAATAAATCTGCGAGAATAGTTCTCCGAACTGTAAAAAGAATAAAGCGAAAAATTAACAATCCCAGAGTTATATCAGTGCCGAAAAGAGGAGGATTTCTTCCATTAATTCCAATTTTTGCTGGCTTGAGCGCTTTTGGCGCACTTGGGGGTGGAGCTGCAGGTATCGCAAAGGCTGTCAACGACGCGCGAGCTGCTGGGGAGCAATTAAAGGAAGCTGAGCGTCATAATAAAATGATGGAGGCTATTGCCATGGGCAAAGGTCTCTACTTGAAACCATACCGGAAGGGGCTTGGCTTGTATTTAAATCAGTCAAAAAACTACCAGTGAAGTTACCATCACGAGCATTAACTAATATTGATCTTCAAAAATATGCAAAACAACTGCAAATTCCACATTTTAGAGGAGTCTTCATGCGGGATAAATTACCCAGTCAAATAAATCCTAATGAGTGTGCCATTGTTAATTTAGATAATAGAGATGGACCAGGATCTCATTAGGTTGCTTATAAAAAACGAAATAATTTAGTTGTATATTTTGATAGTTTTGGAAACTTAGCGCCACCAAAAGAACTAGTTCATTATTTTGGAAGCAGGTGTTCAATAATTTATAATTATAGTAGGTACAAACCTAATAATAGTGTAAAATGCGGTCATTTATGTTTAACATTTCTATACAAACAAGATTGAAAACTGTTCATTAACGATTGAACCGCCATGTCATACACATTTACTCTTTTTGGTACAGATTCAAGTATAACTCAAACTTTCTACCCACCTATTGTACTCGATGAGGATTCCGAATATGTTCTAGGATTAATTAATTTCGAAGTGTATAATGCTATTCCAAATATTGATAATCAAAATAATACATTTTATATTGATAATCAAATAATCACAATTCCAGAAGGTTCTTATGAAATAGAAGATATCAACAAATTCATAACAACGAAGTTAGATACAGGCACCAAATTAAACATTATAGCAAACAATAATACACTTAAATGTGAAGTTAGCAGCAATAAGAAAGTAAATTTTGAATCAAATGATTCAATCGGAAATATTTTGGGATTTAAACCACGAAAATTAGAGGCAAATAAATTACATGAATCTGATAATCCAGTTTCTATTATTAAAGTAAATGCAATTTGTATTGAGTGTAGTATAACTACAAATTCTTATTCAAATAGTAAAAATGTTCATATTCTTCATGAATCTTTCCCACGCGTCCCGCCAGGATTCAAAATAATAGAAGCTCCAAATCAAATAATTTATCTACCAATCAGCACGCGAGTAATAAAGTACTTAACTCTTAATATAGTGGATCAAAGCGGGGCTTTGATTAATTTTAGAGGAGAAGTCATCACGGTAAGACTACATCTTAAGAAACAAAATGGGAATTAATTTTAATAATAATGTAATTTCCAAGCATATAAATACAACACAAAACCGGAATAGTATCATTAGTAAGAGGGCTGTTAAAGGGTTAACATCACAAATTTATCAGTTTTTGAAATCACTTGGTTTTAAAGTTCAATCTGGATAGGAGTAAACATAAAAATCGTATAAAAGCTCTCATTATTTGGATTGAAATTAAATTTAAAAAATCGAAAAATATTATTCTTTGCATCCATCAAAATGAATGGTAATATTCTGAATGTATCAGAAAAAGCCTTATTTGATGACTCAATCAGTCATGCTGAAAAACACACCCACCAGTCATACGCTTCCACGACCTTAAACAATAATGATGAGATTCGTATTCCCATACAACAATAAGATTTATATACTCTTCCATGGAACAGTTTACTGTATATTGAGGGTAAACTTCTCACAAAAGATGGCAAAGTATCGAGTACAGCTAAACTGGTTAACAATGCATTTGCGTTTTTACTATGTAAAATTCGTTATGAAATTGGAGGCATAGTGACTGATAGGGTTCGAAATCCTGGTATAACGTCATTTATGAAGGGTTATGTCTCATATAATATAAATGAAGTTTACAAAATGCTGGCTGGTCACCTTGGGAAGATAAAACAAAGCAGATTATTGACACCAATGGTAATTTCAATGTGTGCATCCCACTCAATATGTTGTTAGGATTTTGTGAAGATTTTAAGAAAATTATTCTAAATTTGCAACAAGAATTAGTCCTTATACGAAATAGCACCGATGTGAATACAATTGAAAACAGTTCCGCCGATGAAACTGTGAAAATTGAATTGAGTAAGGTTCACTGGAAAATACCACACATATCAGTAGCTGATGCTGAACGACTGATACTTATAAAGTATATGGAGAGGAGTGTTAATTTGGAAATAGCCTTCCGTAGCTGGGAAGTTCATGAATATCCACTGCTGCAGAAAACACAACATCACACCTGGCCCATCAAAACTACAACGCAATTAGAAATACCGCGTTTTATCATCGTGGGATTCCAGACAGATCGCAAAAATAAAGCAACTAAGGATATGAGTAAATTTGATCATTGCAATTTAACTAATATTAAGTTGTATTTAAACTCAGATATGTATCCGTATAATAATTTGAATTTGAATATTAAAAATAATCAATGGGCAATGTTGTATGAGATGTACACTCAATTTCAATTGTCTTATTATAATCGATTATGTGAACCTATCTACACACCCTACGAATTTATAAAAAAAGCACAACTGGTAGTTATAGATTGTTCACATCAGAGTAAGACATTGAAGTCGGGTAATGTTGATATACGATTAGAATTTGAGACTAATGAGATTATGCCAGACAATACAACTGCTTATTGTTTAATTATACACGATAAAATTATTAATTATAATCCATTAACAAATATTATTAGTAATATGTAAATTTTAATTTTACCAACAATCATGGTATAGGTATATTAATTTAGAAATAATAAAACTGTTATATGAATTTTATATTTTATTTGAAAATAAATAATTTTTAAGAACATCATGTTTTACTCGTATTTATTTTACATACAATAATAATTATAAAAAATACATTTTACACAATATATTTAAAATTTATTTTTTTAAAAAATATGTGTTTTTTTATTAAAAGACATATACAACAATCGCAAAATTTTTCATTAATTACTGCTAAAATTTCTAAATTTTGTTGTTGTTCTTCTTCTTGTTGATGTTGTCCTTGAGGTTGTAGTTGTCTTTGTTGTTGTTGTTTTGGCTGTAGTGGTTGTTGTTTTGGTTGTAGCGGTTGTTGTATTGGTTGTTCTTGACATTGTCCTTACGATTCTTGTTGTTGTTGTTGTTGTTGTCGTTGTTGTGACTGATATGAACCTTCCAAGAAACTCAGATATTCATTAAACATATCTGAGATTGAAGATTCTAACCAGTTAAAATCACTGGTATTTAACAATTTCTCCATTTCATCAAAGGAAAAATCCATTGTACTAGCAAAAGTGTAACTGTGAAACTCAATGGAATATGTTCGTTTATATAGTTACACATTTAATAAAAAATTGTATTTTTATATCACCAAAGAAGTTTTAGTTGAAATAAACTTCATAAACTCGATTGCTGATTTTTTAAAAGTAGAATATTAATTAATATCCAGTCAGCTGCATCAAATACAGGTAAGCTTGTAAGAAAAGAGGTACGCGCTCTGAATAATAATACAAGATCACAGGTGTGTTTGCAAAGAAAAAAGAGGAACTCATCCGATCATCAAAACATTGGTGATTCATCTCAGAACACGTTTAGATTGTTCGAGTACAACATGCATTTATTCATTGAGGACTTACTCCGGCTCTGTTCAAGCAGATATATAAATATGACTTACTGCATGTACATATTCCTCAGTCACACTTTGGTAATCAAGATGAATATTGCTAAAGCTAGTTCGATAGCGTTAAAGACACTTGCCGACGCGGTTAAACTATTAAAAACACAAAACGAATTTATTCGATGGGTAAAGTATGTTAATAAATTTGTGTTGTTAATTAGCAGAGCTATAAAACAATATGATGAAAATAATGGTAATATATTTCAACTGGAATCTATTTTGGCTTTATTTATTTTTTATCGGGAAAAATTAAAACAAATGAAGTGCGGTATTTATGGTGCTGGATTAAAGAAACAATCTAAAAAATTAGTTTGGCAATATTTAGAATCCTGTTTTGAGTCTCGAATACGTACAGGAATGATTGCAAATTTAAATTTTAAAGATCCTCAATTATTTCTAAATAAATGTTTTAGAATTTTTTCTAATAAAATTAAGGAAGCTCTCAATTCTTCAAATTTAAAAGTTAATCTTCAGTTTCACGCTAATTTTATATTACCCAAAACAGGTGCTGTAGAAGTGAAATCTTTTAACATGGCTAATAGTATTATAAATAAAACGATGAGTATCAGAGAGTGGTTTAGTGACAATGTAGACAAAATATTATTGAAATTATCAGAGTTTCAAGAGCGTGATTCAGGATGGGCGTTATTTGAAATTTCACATTTAAAAATTAATATTAATACATACACACCGATTTTTGGAGGTACATATATTGAATTACCCAATGATATCAAAACTAAAAAAGCAATAATCAACATAAAAAATAAAGATAATTATTGCTTTTTATGGGCTATAGTTTCTGCACTATATCCTACAAATAAAAATGCAGATCGAGTGGCGTCTTATCCTCATTTTAGTAAAGTTTTAAAGTATGATGGTCTAAGTTTTCCGATGCAGCTAAAGAATATTCCAAAATTTGAAGATATGAATAAAATATCTATTAATGTTTATACTTTACAAAAATCTGATAAAGAAATGCATCGAGTTGAACCATTATATTTATCTAAATTTGTGGGAGATAAATTTGTTCATTTATTAATGTTGTCTTCTAACTCTAATGACGACGATGATGATTACGAGGAGTGTGTTGATGAATTCTTGGAAGATAAAGACAGGGTTCAAGAGATACGAAAAGCTTCTAATTACCATTATATGTAGATTAAAAACTTATCAAAACTTTTAAGTAAGCAAATATCAAATCATAATGGAAAACTTTTTCTTTGTGATAGATGTTTAAATCATTTTATCTCGAAAGCGGCTCTTGAAACACACATAGTTGATTGTAAATTAATAAATAAATGTCGGGTTGAATTACCTCATGATAATAACAAATATTTGGAATTTAAAAACATACATTATCAAGACACCGTACCCTTCGTTATATACGCAGCCTTGGAATCAATATTACAAAAATCGGAAGATAAAGAAAATAAAAATTCAGTTCAAATTTATAAACATGTTCCTTGTAGTATTGCCTATTTTTTAAAATGTTCATATAGTAGCAACTTATCATATTTTAAATTAAACAGAAGTAGACAGTGTATTGACTGGTTTTCAAATGAGCTTCAAACTATTGCACAATTTGTTGACAAAAAAATTCAAAATCCAGTACCAATACAAATGACTAAAGAAGATGAAATTGAGTATTCAAACGCCAAAGTATGTTACATTTGTAGAAAAGAGATTTTGGAGATTGAAACAAAGGTTCGGGATCATAATCATTTTACTGGGGCTTTTCGTGGTGCTGCACATCAGTCATGCAATTTAAATTTTAAAAAATCACATACAATTCCAGTTGTATTTCATAATCTTAGTAACTATGATGGACATTTTATCATTAAAAATATAGCCAAAAAGTTATCAGGACAAGTGTCCCTTTTACCAATTAATAAAGAACGATACATTTCATTTACAAAGTACGTGCAAGATACAAAAATTAATTTTAGATTTATAGATTCCTTCCGTTTTATGCCTAGTAGTATTGAAAAATTGTCAACTTATTTGAGAGACGATGAGAAACAGATAACAAAAAATTTTTGTAAAGACATTAGTCAGTTTAAATTATTGACAAGAAAAGGAGTATTTCCTTATGAATACGTTGATGACTGGGTCAAATTCAATGAACCTTGTTTACCTGATCGAAATTGCTTTTATAGTTCTTTGAAAGATGAAAATATTAGCGATGAGGATTACATGCATGCCAAAGATGTATGGCGAACATTTAATATTAAAACATTAGGAGAATACTCGGATTTATATCTGGCAACGGATATTCACTTATTAGCAGATGTGTTTGAAAATTTCCGTAATAATTGTTTACAGACTTACAAATTAGATGCTCTTCATTACTATACAGCACCTGGTTTGGCTTTTGACGCCATGTTGAAATATACAAATATAAAACTTGAGCTACTAACAGACGTAGACAAATTATTATTCATAGAAAAAGGGATACGCGGTGGACTAGTTCAATGCTCGAAACGTTATGCGAAAGCTAACAATAAATATTTAAATGAATTATGCAACCCGGATGAACAAGAAACGTATCTCATGTTCTTTGATGTTAATAACTTGTATGGCGCAGCAATGAGTCATTATTTACCGTTCGGGGGATTTAATTGGGTGGATAAAACTGAATTCTACAATATTGGTTTAATGAACTTAACAGAAAATTCAGATATTGGCTACATTTTCGAAGTGGATTTAGAGTATCCTAAATCTTTACATGCGTTACACAAAGATTTACCTCTTTGTCCGGAAAACTTTATTCCTCCTACTTCAAAACAGTCTAAATTGGTTGCAAATTTATATAATAAAAAAAATTATGTTATTCATTATCAAAATTTAAAACAATGTCTTAATTTAGGAATGCAAATTACACAAATCCATATAATTCTTAAGTTTCAACAAAGTCCTTGGTTGAAATCATATATTGATTTAAATACGGAATTGAGAAAAAAGTCAAGCAATGAATTTCAAAAGAATTTCTTTAAATTAATGAATAATGCTGTTTTCGGAAAAACTATGGAGAATGTTCGTAAACATAAAATCGTTAAATTAGTAACAAAGTGGGACGGTCGTTATGGTGCCAAAGCATTAATAGTTAAACCAAATTTTCACAGTTGTTCTATAATCGATGATGATGTTATAATAATAGAAATGAATAAAACTTCAATACTCTTCAATAAACCAATTTACATTGGATTCTCGGTTCTAGACATCTCAAAAACATATATTTATGATTTTCATTATAATTATATAAAACAAAATTTTGATTCAAATGCTGAACTTTGTTACACTGATACAGATAGTTTAATTTATTTATTTAAGAACTTTGATATTTATGAAATTATGAAAAGGGATAGACATAAATTTGATACTTCAGATTATCCTTTAAATAATATTTATGATATTCCATTAACTAATAAAAAAGTAGTTGGTTTATTAAAGGATGAAAATAATGGCAATATTATGACAGATTTTGTTGGACTACGAGCTAAAATGTATGCATACAAAACGCTTCTTAGTACTAAGGAAGAAGTAAGTATGAAAGCGAAGGGTGTTACAAAAGCCACTATGAAGTCTATAAATTTTGAAGACTATTACAAATGTCTATTTCATAATGAGTCTGTTGTGAAATCACAAATCTTAATAACTTCGAAACAACATAATGTGTTTACAATTAAGCAAAATAAGCTAGCTTTAAGTTCATATGACGATAAAAGAATTGTGAATTATCTTTTTACGGATACGTACCCGTATGGATATAACATAGATATATTAAATTGTAGTTTGTAAGTATGTAGCATCAACATATGTGGTACTACATTCCAAGTTGGAACAGGGTCTCAATTATTTGCATCTTAGTAGTTTAGGTTCTCAGCCTACAACTTCTGCAAGGGATCTACAATTTATAGTAGTATTACGAACCAATATGACTGCGATTATTGGGACGATTGAACCTGTGAAAATTTTGCAGACCCTGGAAACATTGTGGCATCCTTTCATATTACAGACCCCGCGAGAAGCTCTTTTGATCTAGACTGGTAGCTCGGTGAGGTCATTGACTCTTATTTGAACAGGGTAATATCATGGACCAAAACGACAGGACACAACAATTTTATTTAGAAAAAAGATTGGCTACACTGGATTTGAACCCGAGATCTCAGCCTCTGTTCAATTCAAGTTGAAGCGCGCTAACCAACTGACCCACCAAGTCAGTCACAGCTGCATCTTGTAAAAATGTAATATTAATAATATATTGATTGTAATAATTGTTTTGTAAATAAATAAGCAATATGATAATTTTATTACTATTCTTATTCCTTTTATAATTACTCCTATACAGTTTTAAGTTCTTCCGATACACCTTTAAACTTGTGTATCACACTTAATCATTCAAATAGTCAAGTCTTGCCACCATCGTCTTCCGTATAGACTTAGTATGCATCTGCAACACTACAGGTGCAGTGTCAGTGTCTCCAGAAATATACCTGTAAGACACTTCTTATTTATCAATATGTAGAACATATCCTAAAGCGAGAGAGAATCATTTATTACAATTATCAATTTCCTATTTTGAACATTCACCCCGTAAGTCTCGCCGTGCAGGTACAAATTGCAAGTGTGCTTTAATAAGACACTGACCTACAATTCAATGTCATGCTCCTGCAGACGCATTAGGTTATTGACACATTCAGGCGTTGAACCATCATCGTCCGGCATCATGCAGGTGTCTTACTTCCAGCATCGCGCACAAGTGCAACTTGCACGTATGCTTTAAGTAATACACTGACCTATGGCAATGGTTCAGCAGACGGTCTAGGTTATTCAACCACCCACTTCCAGCATCACGCACAGGTGCCACTTGCACGTGTGCTTTAAGTAATACACTGACCTATGGCCATGGTTCAGCAGACGGTCTAGGTTATTCAAGCACCCTCTTCCAGCATCACACACAGATGCAACTTGCACGTGTGCTTCAAGTAATACACTGACCTATGGCCATGGTTCTGCAGACGGACTAGGTTATTGACACACTCAGGGGTTCAACCACCATCTTCAAGCATCAAACAGGTGTACCCATGTGTCCACACGTGTGCCAAGAGAAAAAACCCCCTCAATCTGACCTTGCACGTGTTCACTTGCAGAACAGTGACCTTACCGACACCTGAGACCCCCACTCCGCCACCGGAATACTCATTACCCCCCTCTGACTCCTCCAACCCCCTGAGATCCCACCAAATGAGCTAGCTCTCTCACTGCTATACTACTTCACCGATTATTAGAAATTCTGTATCGATAGTTGACAAGACAGATTCCAGGCATTCAATCATATAGTTAAATTGTTCAGATGACAGTGGTGGAGGACAGTAAATAACAAATATATAAATATGAGTATTAGAAGAAGAAAGAATTTTTACACAAACAATATCAGAGAGACAGTTAGGATGAAACATAATATCAACATGTTCTGTTTTATATTCATTATTTACTGCACATAGGACACCGCCGCCTCCTATTTTTGTACTCCTGGATACGTCTCTGTCAATACGGTAAACATCATACGTATCTTTAAATAATTCTGCATTAAGTACACTGTCATTTAGCCATGTTTCAGAAAGACATACTAAATTATATTCCGAATTAAAACAATTATTGTAGAAGTCATTAGTTTTGGTATTCAGCCCTCTAACATTTTGGTAGTAAATGTGCATAGTAAGTAACAATCAGTAAAGAAATAAATAATAAATGAATAAACAGTGGTAATTTTTAACAGTGTAAAAAGAAACCTTGAGAAATTTGTGAATCAAGTAAATACAGAATTTAGAGTTCAATGACCGGACTAACTAATAAACAATAAGTAACAACTTGATTAATAAACCGACAAAAAGAGATAGAAAACACAGCCGTAGAATACTTAGTATATGTAAATGATGAAAAAAAGTTGAGTAAAATGCAAAAAAAAATCAAGGAAAGAGTTTTAAATATATATTAATTATAAACGATAAAGGTCATTACTGACGCTCCGTTTTGTAAACACGAAAAAAATAATATTATTGATCTAATACAAATTCTAGGCGTGAAACTTTTTTAACTACGCCACTGATTTTAGAATAAATGTTACCATGAATTGTCCACACATTTTTAAAACCGTATTTGTTAACTGCATTGTTATATAGATCGAGTCTGGATTTCGTAAGATCTTCTTTAATAATGATTTTGGTGCCTTTTAAGCTTTTGCGGTTTTTTATAACTGCACTTCGCACTTTATAGTTTGTGAATTTAACGATGATCGGACGTGGACGTGGTTTAGTCTTATATATATATATATATATATATATATATATATATATATATATATATATATATATATCAGTTGAAGGTAATTGTGACTGCAATTAGTTAAGGAAACTGTATTTCGTGGGAATAGCAGTCAGGAATCGGGCTAATAATTTTTACGTCTTTTTAAATTTTGACAAGCTTTCGGAATCTCTTTATTCCTTCTTCAGGTCAAATTTTGGTAGAGTTATAATTTTGAAAATTGTCGACTCCATGAACATATTTTCTCTTGGCTATTTTTTAAATTGTTGTAATTACCATTGTTGATTTTTAAAAATGATTTTGTTATAATTTTAAAATAATAATTTAGTAAAATATTACAGATCACAGAAATTTATGTATGGCGCAGTGTTCATCTTAAATTTCATTATATATATATATATATATATATATATATATATATATATATATATATATATATATATATATATACAGGGTGAATACTGAAAACCTTGACATAGGGATATAACATGGGAAAACAGTTTTTTGCTGTTTCCATCTGTCCCGCTAAATAAAATCGGGTGTATATGGTATCGTTAGTTAGATTACTTAATTTTGCATCTTATAAAACCAAATGTTATGTAATATGGCCTTTTCTAACTGAAATATTTGATAAAATAAATTGTATTTTAAAGGTTATCCTTCATATTTTCGAATAAGAAACGTCAAAAACAAAATGCTCCATAGCCGAGGGGATACGAGGGCTGATTCATAACATCAATAACCTACAAGACCTGGTTCGAGACCACCTCAGCCCTACTTTTTTTAAATTAAATTATGCTTAAAATATCTTTATTATATCAGACTATTTTAATAAAATAGCATTATTCATATTTTTATAAATAAAAAAAATCCAAATATTTAATAGAATTATTATTTTCTGTCTGTCAAACTTAACAATTAATTCGAATTTAGTTTTTGGTGTACAATTTTGTATTTCATGTTTCGAAACATGATATTTTAAGTATAATTTAATTTAAAAAAAAATAGGGCCGAGGTGGTCTCGAACCATGTCTTGTAGATTATTTATGTTATGAATAAGCCCTCGTATCCACTCGGCTATGGAGCATTTTGTTTTTGACGTTTCTTATTCGAAAATATGAAGGATAACCTTCAAAATACAATTTATTTTATCAAATATTTCAGTTAGAAAAGGCCATATTACATAACATTTGGTTTTATTAGATGCAAAATTAAGTAATCTAACTACCGATATACACCCGATTTTATTTAGCGGGACAGATGGAAACAGCAAAAAACTGTTTTCCCATGTTATTTCTCTATGTCAAGGTTTTCAGTATTCACCCTGTATATATATATATATATATATATATATATATATATATATATATATATATATATATATATATAATATGCACAAGAAATAAATAGATTAACTGACTGTTGAGATGTTTTAGCTATTTTTGTTAGCCTAGCCTTGATAAAACAATTTTTTGTAATAAATAAATAGTGTTGTCAAGCAGTTGAAAAATATAGAAAATATAGCATTTGAAGTGTAGTAATTTATATGAAATAGAACTCTCATATAAAGATTCTTCCATCTTGTTCTTCACATTTTGGTCCTTCGAGCCGGATAGAAAAGAGAAGCCAGAAAAAATCGAAATAGAAACCAGACACCTGTCAAAGAAAATCGAGATAGAAACCAAACAGCTGTCAACATTTATATAGGATTGAACGATACAAGAACAAGTAGTACGTCGTTCTCATAGGGAAGTGATAATTTATTTGAATAATAGATATTATTTTCTGCTTATTAATTGCTGCTCTATTTATTGTAAAGTTAAAGCAATAAATATTTTGTAAAATGGGAGTAAAAAAGAACCAGTCCCGTTTAGCTGATTTACATGCTTGCCGAGAATCCATAAAATTCAATTTAGAAAGTTTTGACAGGTATCTTACAGATATTGAAAAGCTTTTTAATTTGAACAAAAATTTAGATAAAACTATTTATGCTGAGTTAGAAATAAAGTACAATAAAATCAATAATTCATATGACAAATATGACACAAATCAGGATGAAATTGAGAGTTCATCTGAAAATATTTCCTCTGAGTTTCAAATACGTGAAGATATTGAGACTTCATTTTCCAAAATTTTAGCCAGAGGAAAGGTTTTATTAAATGATTGCAAAAACTCTACAATCATTTCAAATAATTCCAATACCACGAATAATTCTTGCTCTAAAAATATAAGATTGCCAATGGTAGAGTTACGTAAATTCAGCGGTAAATACAATGATTGGTTAGAATTTCGCGACTCATTTATTTCTACAATTCATAATAATAAATCAATTGATGAAATTCTTAAATTTCAATATTTAAAATCATCTTTGCAGGATGAAGCGGCAGAGTTAATTAATTATTTGGAAATATCAGCTCACAATTACGATTTAGCATGGGATTTACTAAGAAACAGATTCGATAAGAAACGTCTTTTAGTTAATAATCATATAAAATCATTATTTAACTTGCCCAGACTGCACGAAGAATCGGCAAAGGGTCTTAGGAAATTACTTAGTGAAACCTCCCAACACTTGCGTGCACTAGAACAACTTGAACAATCAGTAGATCATTGTAATCCATAATAATATACCTCATAGTGAACCAATTAGATTCTGTAACAATGCGAGACTGGGAAACTAGTATTAAAGATATTGAATTACCAATAATTAAAGAACTGTTGACATTTATCACAAATAAAGCTAGTTCTTTAGAAAACTATGAATCAAATAGTAATATAATACGCAACATAGTAAGATTGAATACCAAAGTCAAAAATTTAGTAATTCTTTCGTAGCAACCGGTGTGCAAAATTGTGTATTCTGTCAAGGTGCTCACACAATTCAATCATGTGATAAATTTATTAAATTACCAGTTAATAAGAGAAAAGAGATAGTTAAAGAGAAAAAACTTTGCATAAATTGTCTTAAACAGGGACACTACATTCGAGATTGCAAGTCTAGTTTTTGTAGAAAATGTAATTCTAAACATCATACGTTAATTCATTTTGAAAATGTACAAAGTATTAAGACAAGTCAAAAAAATAATTGTAATTCATCAACAAATTCTGGTATCACAGTAAGTCAGACTTGTTTAGTAACTGCAACTCAAACAATATTAGCAACCGCTATAGTGCAGGTGACAGATGTTAGCGGAAAAATACATAATTGTAGAGCTTTACTAGATTCCGGTTCGCAATCGAATTTAATAACTAGCGATATGTGTTCCAGATTGAACCTAAAAACAACACATATAAAAATAACTCTCTCAGGAATCGGTTCTGTGAATTCTCAAATAAGTCAGCAGAGTAATTTAACATTTAAATCACGACTCGGAAATTATACCAAGTCAATCTCTTGCCTAGTAATTCCAAGCATTTGTGATCAATTACCAAACAATCAATTTAATATTACTAATATACAGTTCCCAAAAGATTTGATATTAGCAGATCCAAATTTTAATATTCCTAATAAAATAGATCTTATTTTGGGTGCAGACATTTTTTGGGAATTACTTTGTGTTGAACAAATAAAACTAAAAAATACACATTCAGTATTGCAAAATACTGTTCTGGGATGGGTTATTACTGGACCAATTCCTCAGCAGTTAATCAACACCTATTGTAATTTTAGTAAAGTAAAAACTTTGGATATTCAAGAGCAATTAAGTAGGTTTTGGACTATAGAGGAATGTTCAGAAGAACCTGTCTTATCAACTGAAGAAATAGCATGTGAGAAACATTTTGTTGAAAACTACAAACGAAAAAATAATAGGTTTGTAGTAAGTATTCCGTTAAAGGACTCTGTTACAAAGTTAGGGGATTCAAAACATCGTGCGTTAGGTTCTTTTCTTTCTTTAGAACGTAGATTAGAAGCAGATCCTGAATTGAAAAATCTTTATCATGATTTTATTAAGGAATATATAGAGCTAGGGCACATGATAAAAACTGATGAAAACAAATGTAAAGAAGAAGTCTCATATTATATGCCGCATCACGGTGTTTTAAGGGCTGATAGTACTACAACAAAGTTAAGAGTTGTTTTTAATGCATCTGCTCCTACCGATAACGGGGTATCATTGAATAATTTACAAATGATTGGTCCAACAGTTCAAAGTAATTTATTTGATATTTTAATTAGATTTCGAGAATATGCTTATGTCGCATGTGCTGACATTGCTAAAATGTATCGGCAGGTAGAAGTATCAGAAGTGTATCATTCTCTTCAAAAAATATTATGGCGATTTAATATCCATGATCCTATACGTGAATATTCATTAACTACTGTTACATATGGAACGGCATCAGCGCCATTTCTAGCCATTAGATGTTTAAACCAACCTGCATTTGACCACGAATCTTTATACCCAGTCGCGAGTAAAATCATATTGTGAGATTTTTACGTAGATGACTTGTTAACAGGAGACGATGACATAGATCAATTAATAGCAAATTGCTAAACAGTAACAACCATTTTAAATTCGGGTTGTTTTCAGCTTAGAAAATGGAAAAGTAATCATCCTAAAATACTAGACAGTTTTAATGAGAAATCCGAAGTAACTGAATTAAATTTAGGAGAGAATGACAACACAAAAACACTTGGGATTTTTTGGTCTTGTTCTAATGATAAATTAACATACAAAATTAGTATTGAATTTGAACAACACACTGTAACAAAACGTAGTATTTTGTCGAGCATTTCTCAAATTTTTGATCCTCTAGGTTTATTGTAAGTTACTACAATTGTAATTAAAATATTGCTTCAAAAACTATGGCTGGAAAAATTATCTCTGGATGATCCCGTTAGTGAAAATTTGAGAACTAAATGGATTAAATACAGAACTGATTTAGTTAAATTAAACAATTTGCAAATTCCTAGACATGTTTCATTAAAAAACGCAACCAGGATAGAAATTCATACTTTTTGTGATGCATCACAAGCTGCTTATGGCGCTTGTGTATACGTAAGAACTAATAGCTCTCAAAATAATCAGATTTTATGTAGATTGTTTCGTGCAAAATCAAAAGTTGCACCATTGAAACCTTTGAGTATCCCAAGACTTGAATTGTGTGCAGCACTTCTTGCAGCTCGATTAACAAATAAAGTAGTAAAATGTACGAATTTTAAATTTAACGATTGCGTTTTATGGAGTGATTCTACAATTACTCTAGCTTGGATAAAAACTCCACCAAATAAATTAAAAAGCTATGTTAGCAATAGAGTATCAGAGATCCAAACACTTACAAAAAACTTTAAATGGAAGCATGTTTCAAGTAAAGAAAATCCAGCCGATAATTTATCGCGTGGTTTAAATCCTAATGAAATAGAAAAATCTAATTGGTGGTGTGGTCCAAAATGGCTCGCATTAAACCATCGTGATTGGCCAAATGATACAAAACAAACTTTAAGAACTATACCTGAACTTAGAAAAGAAATACAAACGTGTAACAATATGTCTTACATTTCTGAAAATTTTATTAACAAATTTTTAAGTTTAAGCATGTTAAATCTCATTATTGCATATTGCATTCGTTTTAAAACAAACTGTTTAAAGAAAATAAATTCATTGACACCCTTAAACGGTGCATTATCAACAAATGAATTGCAATCAGCTCTAATTTGCATTATAAGAATTGTACAACGAGAATCATTTCCTAACGAATATTTCAAATTATATGAGGCAAAACCCATTTCTCCCAAGAGTAAATTGTTAAATTTGACGCCGTTCATTGATAAAGATGGCTTAATACGTGTCGGAGGAAGAATTCAGGAATCAAAATTATTCCTTCTTACCATCATTTCACTAAATTACTATTTGAATCAGAGCATAAAAGATTACTCCACTCAGGTCGACAACAATTACTATATTCCATAAGAGAGAAATTTTGGCCCCTTTCGGGTAGAAAGAAAACTGTTAGGGAATGCATAACTTGTTTTAAAGTCAAACCCCAATTTATTAACCCAATAATGGGTAATTTACCGGCTGAACGAATCACACCGTGTTTCCCTTTTTTATATTGTGGTGTCGATTATGGCGGGCCATTTTACATTAAAAATCACAAGGGTCGTGGATGCAAAGTCTCTAAAGCTTATATAGCTTTATTTATATGTTTTGTGACGAAAGCGATTCATATCGAATTAGTTTCAGATTTGTCAACAAATGCATTCATTGCTGCTTTAAGACGCTTTGTCGCTCGTCGTGGCAAACCTACCGAAATTAACTCAGATAATGGTACTAATTTTATTGGTGCAAATAACGAATTGCATGAATTGGGTAAATTTATCACTGGCAACCAAAAGCAATTTGTTAATCAATTAAGTAATGAATGAATAAACTGGAATTTTATTCCTGCTTATTCACCACACATGGGCGGTTTGTGGGAAGCAGGCATTAAATCAGCTAAATTTCATTTAAAACGCCTAGCTAGCAATGCTTCAGTGACCTATGAAGAATTTAGTACTCTTCTAAATCAAATAGAAGCAGTAATTTATTCGCGCCCTTTGAGTCCCATGTCATCTACTCCAAATGATTTGTTGCCTTTAACACCATCACACTTCCTTGTGGGGCGACCACTAACTGAAGTGGCAAATCCTGATGTTAGACACATATCTGAAAGTAGACTGTCAATTTATCAAAAGATTCAACAGTTGCAACAACACTTTTGGTCACGATGGGCCAAGCAGTATATTTCAGAGCTTCAACAACGTCAACGTTGTAAGATCAACTCCAAGAATCTTCAAGTCGACACCATTGTAATTGTCAAGGATGACAATTTACCTCCAATGAATTGGATGCTTGGTAGAGTCCAGCAGCTTCATTTTGGAAAAGATGGCATTGCTCGCGTCGCGACCGTCAAGACATCAAAAGGGCTCATTCGCAGAGCTATATGCAACATCTGTCTGTTACCAGTAGATGGAATTTGTGAAAGTGCTAACCCAAAGAGTTAATGATCACTTGTGTGGTTATAGTTATGTTAATACCACTGTTAGCAATAAAACTTTGTATTATATTTTGAAGACTGTCGTTTCAAGGCGGGCGGCATGTTGAGATGTTTTAGCTATTTTTGTTAGCCTAGCCTTGATAAAACAATTTTTTGTAATAAATAAATAGTGTTGTCAAGCAGTTGAAAAATTTAGAAAATATAGCATTTGAAGTGTAGTAATTTATATGAAATAAAACTTTCATATAAAGATTCTTCCATCTTCTTCTTCACACTGACATAGAGAAAATTAACTATAAGGACAAGGATATAGAAGAAACATGGAATATTAAAAAAAAAAAATAACACAAGCAGCAAAGAATATATGTGGAAGTAGTAAAATGAAAGCTAATAAAAGAATGACGTCCTGGTGGAATGACAAAATAAAAGAGGAAGTAAAAAAGAAAAAGAAAACATGGGTAAAATATCTTAGTAATAGAACATGAAAACTATGATCAATACAAACAACAAAGACGGAAGGTTAAAGAAATAGTAGCACAAGCGAAAGAAAAAAGCTGGGAACAATTTGGAAAACAAATGGAAGACAACAGTAAAGAAAGTCAAAAATTATTTTATAAAACACTGAAATCATTAAGAAATGAGAAGAGGAAAGTAGCAAATACAGTCAAATCCAAAGAAGGTACAATATTAACAGAAGAACAAAATATCATGAACAGATGGAAGCAATATTTCTAAGAGCTATTATTCACAGATGAAGATAATCAGATAGAACCTGTTGAACAAATTCTAACAGACCAGGTAGAAAATGTGAATGAAGACGAAACGCAGGAAATACAAATAGAAGAAGTAAAAGAAGCACTACGAATACTTAAAAATGGTAAAGCAGCAGGGCATGACAAAATTTCGCCAGAAATGTTAAAGTACATAGGGGAAAAGGGCATAGAAATATTGGTAACAATTTTCAACAAAATTTGGAATGGAGATAAAATACCAAACGATTGGGAATTAGCAATAATTGTGCAGATACACAAGAAAGGAGACACTAAAGAATGCAACAACTACAGAGACATATCGTTATTGTGTACGACACTGAAAGTATTTAGGAAAGGACGCAGTAGCCAAGACAGTTAAGGACTTAATACATAAGACTAAGATCACTAACACAAAAACATACATGACATTCATAGATTTAGAAAAAGTGTTTGACAGAGTACAAAGAGAGATAATGTGGAAAATCCTAAAAAGAAAAGGTATAAGCACCAATCTTCTAAATAGTATAAAAGGACTGTATAACAAAAGCACGATCTAGGTAATTAGCCAAAATAGGAAAAGCGAGCTCTTCGAATCAAAGAACGGTTTGAGACAAGGAGGAGTAATGAGCCCAGTATTATTTACGATATTTATGGTTGAGATAATAAAGGACTGCGATCAAAAATTCAATAAGATACATGTAGGGTATAGAAATCTACTACCAGTAAAAATATCAATATGTGCTTACGCCGATGACGTAGTAATTATGGCAAACAGCGAGGAAAAAATGCAACAAAATGTTAACACCTGGAACGAAATTATAAAGAAATACAATATGAAAATAAATGCGACTAAAACCAAAATAATGGTTATCTCTAACGAACCAACAACTGCTAATATAACAGTAAATAGTGAAACAATAGAACAAGTTAATAAATTCCAATATTTAGGCATAACAATAGATAGTAACGGCACACAAAATGCTGACATAAACGAAAGAATAATTGAAACAACAAAAATATATCGCGCAATGAAACACAATTTTATAGAAAAAAAAGAAATAAGCAATAAAACAAAAATGACGGTATTTAACACAATATATAGAGCGATATTGACGTACGGGTGTGAATCATGGATATTGTCAAATAGAACGAAAAGTAAAATACAGGCGATAGAGCTGAAATATCTAAGAAGAGTTAAAGGAGTAACAATGTTAGATAGAGTAAGGAATGAAGCCATCAGGGAAGAACTGCAATGCAAACCAATACTAGAATTCATAGAAACAAGACAACTAGCCTGGTGGGGACACATGATACGAATAAACGAAAGTAGACCGGTACGCCAAATGTGGATGACCAACGTTACACCAAAAAGGGGAAGGGGAAGACCAAAGGACACATGGGATAACGTAATAAAGAAAATACTGACGAAAAGAAACATCCCGATGCAAGAAGCAAGAAGAATCGCAAAGGACAAGAAACAATGGGCAAAATTAGTGCACATGTGAAATTACTGGACATTAAATTATGTAAATTAAATGAAGATTAAGTGAAAATGTATACATCCTACACCTGAGGGTAGAAGGATGACTGACTATATGTATATATATATATATATATATATATATATATATATATATATATAAGTCAGATTTTACCTACTCTTGATAAATACCTTGTATATTGTAAGCTACATGGGCTGGATTCTAAAATACCTACCACACTTGAAATAGCAATTTTCTTGTTGCAATATTTTCTTTTAGCTAAAATATGATGAAGAATTATAAAATTCGGGCGAGGAAGTAAATACTTAAATGATTTTTTACATAAATAAAGTCAGATTTTACATACTCTTGATGAATACGTTGTATATTGTAAGCTACATGGGCTGGATTCTAAAATACCTACCACAATTGAAATAGCAATTTTCTTGTTGCAATGTTTTCTTTTAGCTAAAATATGATGAAGAATTATAAAATTCGGGCGCGGAAGCAAATATTTATATGATTTTTTACAAAAATAAAGTCAATTTTACCTATTCTTGAAATGGATATTTTTGTAAAACATTCATATTCATGCTTTAGGATCTATACTATGGATAATTTTAGCATTTGACATGCAAAAGTGGCCAAAACGTGGCACTAATCAGATAATAAACATTAAATTTTCGGGTGTCATTTTAATGAATACGTTGTATATTGTAAGCTACATGGGCTGGATTCTAGTATACCTACCAAACTTCAAATAGCAATTTTCTTGTTGCAATGTTTTTTTTTATCTAAAATATGATGAAGAATTATAAAATTCGGGCGCGGAAGCAAATATCTATATGATCTTTCAAAAAAATAACGTCAGATTTTACCTATTCTTGATGAATACGCTGTATATTGTAACCTACATGGGCAGGATATTTGAATACCTACAACACTTGAAATAGCAATTTTCTTGTTGCAATGTTTTCTTTTAGCGAAAATATAAGAAAAAATTATAAAATTCGGTCGTGTTAGCAAATATTTATATGATTTTTTACAAAAATAACGTCAGATTTTACCTGTTTTTGAAATTTTTTTTTGTTAAAACATTCATATACATGCTTTAGGATTTATACTATGGATGGTTTTAAGCATTGGTCATGCAAAAGTGACCAAAACGTGGGACCAATCAGATAATAAACATTCAATTTTCGGGTTTCATTTTAATGAATACGTTGTATATTGTAAGCTACATGGGCTGGATTCTAGAATACCTATCACACATGAAAAAGAAATTTTCTTGTTGCAATGTTTTCTTTTAGCTATAATTAGATGACGAATTATAATATTCGGGCGCGGAAGCAAATATTTATATGATTTTTACTAAAATAAAGTCAGATTTTACCTATTCTTGAAATGGATATTTTTGTTAAAACATTCATATTCATGCTTTAGGATTTATACTATGGATGGTTTTAATCATTGGACATGCAAAAGTGACCAAAACCTGGTACCAATCAGATAATAAACATTCAATTTTCCGGTGTCATTTTAATGATTACGTTATATACTGAAAGCTACATGGGCTGGATTCTAGAATACCTACCACACTTTAAATAGCAATTTTCTTGTTGCAATATTTTCTTTTAGCTAAAATATGATGAAGAATTATAAAATTCGGGCGCGGAAGCAAATATTTATATGATTTTTTACTAAAATAAAGTCAGATTTTACCTACTCTTGATGAATACACTGTACATTGTAAGCTACGTGGGTTGGATTCTAGAATACCTACCACACTGGAAATAGCAATTTTTTTGTTGCAATTTTTTTTTTAGCTAAATTATGATAATGAATTATAAAATTCGGGAGCGGAAGCAAATATTTATATGATTTTTTACAAAAATAAAGTCAGATTGTAACTATTCTTGAAATGGATATTTTTGTTAAAACATTCATATTCATGCTTAAGGATTTATACTATGGATGGTTTTAAGCATTGGACATGCAAAAGTGACCAAAACTTGGTACCAATCAGATAATAAACATTTAATTTTCGGGTGTCATTTTAATGAATACGTTGTATATTGAAAGCTACATGGGCTGGATTCTAGAATACCTACCACACTTGAAATAGCAATTTTTTTTTAGCTAAATTATGATAAAGATTTATAAAATTCGGGAGCGGAAGCAAATATTTATATGATTTTTTACAAAAATAAAGTCAGATTTTTCCTATTCTTGAAATAGATATTTTTGTTAAGCATTCATATTCATGCTTTAGGATCTATACTATGGATAGTTTTAAGCATTGGACATGCAAAAGTGACCAAAACGTGGTACCAATCAGATAATAAACACAGAGCTACAATGCTTTTCTTCAAATCTACATGCTATGGCTGTGAATACGCAATTTACCGCCGTACTGTACTTTTTACTAGTTTAAGTTATACATTGGTAAAGAGTCCTAATCATGCTTTAGGATTTATACCATTGATGGTTTTAGCATAGACCAATAAAGTATTATTGCCTCATACCCTCTTAGTGTACGGCGATTTTGACTGTTAACCAATATCTCCCTCGGACGCGTTTTGTTAAATTTTATTATATCACTCAATTTTCGGGTTTCATTTTAAAGAATACGTTGTATATTGTAAGCTACATGGGTTGGCTATTAGAATACATACTACACTTGAAATTGCAATATTTTGTTCTAATGTCTTCTTTTTGCTAAGATATGATGAAGAAACATAAAATTATGGCGCGGAAGCACATATTTATATGATTTTTTACAAAAATAATGTCAGATTTATCCTATTATAAAAATTGATATTTTTGTTAAAACATGAATACAAACTTACTTGTTTTTTAAGTAACAATTGCATTTTCAAATGTGGTAGGTATTCTAGACTTTAGCCGCTATATGTACTGAGACATATGATTCGTACATTTTTATTTATTATTTAGCTAAAATTTTGAGGTCGGTCTCAGTACCGAAGGTAAATCGACGATGATGATTACCAATCAAGCATTATTTCCTTTTTCCTGTACAGTGTGCGGCGATTTAAATTGTAACCTACTGTCTGCCTCAAACGCGTAGGACATACTGATGCGGTCTAGTATACTTTTGAAACCGATCGATGGGAGATTTTCCCATATACGAAGAAAGTATTGGAACAGTATATTAGTCTAGAGTGTTGGTAACCTCGGTACTCTCAATGCCCACCTTCAAATTGGCATGCTACGGATGTGAATACCCAATTTACCGGTGTACTATACTTTTACTCGTTTGAGTTATACAATGGTTAAGATTCATATTCATGCTTTAGGATCTTTACCTTTAATGGTTTTAGTATTGGACATGCAAAAGTGAACAAAACGTGGTACCAATCAGATAATAAACACAGAGCTACGTATTTTTAATGCGTAATTTTGTGGCTTAGGTGGTTGAGAAATTTTCAGATGTATTCGACTGGCCCCGCTACGGAGAATTTCGCTGGATTCCCAAGAATAAAACTATTAGATTGGTGTTCATTAACTTCAAATACATCATACATCTAATAAGTACATGTGCAGCAATTTAAAACCTCGTATTTCAATGAGAGGAAAATTTTCATCCAATTATAATTTGCGGCTAAATGGTTCTTCTAATCCATAAAATTTATACTACGAAACATGTTTATAATGCCATTTTGTAAATAATATGTAAAATTTCATTATAAACAACTTTTGTAGTATAAATTTTATGGCTTAAAAGAACCATTTAGCCGCAAATTATAATTGTATGAAAAATATCCTGTCATTGAAATACGAGGCTTTAAATTGCTGCAAATGTACTTACTAGATGTATTTGAAGTTCATAAACACCAATCTGATAGTTTTATTCTTGAGAAGCTAGTGAAATTCCTCGTACGAAGGCAAGCTGAACACATCTGAAAATTCCTAAACCACCTAAGCAACAAAATTACGCAATTTAAAAATAAGTAATAGTAAGCTTTGGCCACTTTTGCATGTCCAATGCAAAACCATCAATGTTATAGATTCTAAAGCATGAATATGAATCTTAACCAATGTATAACTCAAACGAGTAAAAGTACAGTACGCCGGTAATTTGGGTATTCACATCCGTAGCATGCCAATTTGAGGGAAGGTATTGGGAATACCGAGGTTAACAGCACTGTCTACTGGTATACTGTTCCAATACTTTCTTCGTATATGCGAAAATCTTCCATCGATCGGTTCCGAAAATATACTCGACCGCATCAATATTTCCTACGTGTTTGAGGCAGACAGTAGGTAACAGTCCAAATTGACTCGAACTGTACAGGTAAGAGGAAACAAAGTTTTATTGGTCATCATCATCGTCGTTTTACCTTCGGTAGTGGGACCGACCTCAAAATAATAAATAATAATGTATGAATCATATGTCTGAGTACATGTAGCGGATAAAGTCTAAAATACCTACCAACCTTAAAATTGCAATTGTGACTTAAAAAACAAGTAAGTTTGTATTCATGTTTTAACAAAAATATCAATTTTTAGAATAGGTAAAATCTGACTTTATTTTTGTAAAAATCATATAAATATTAGCTACTGCGCCCTAATTTTTGATTCTTTATCATATTTTAGCTTAAAGAAGACATTGCAACAAAAAAATTGCAATTTCAAGTGTGGTAGGTAGTCTAGAAACCATCCCATGTAGCTTACAATATACAAGGTATTCTATAAAATTAAACCCGAAAATTGAATGATATGATTCCGAAAGTATACAAGACCGCATCTATATTTCCTACCAGTTTTAGGCAGACAGTAGGTAACTGTCCAAATCGCCGCGAACTGTACAGGTAAGAGGAATTAATGCTTTATTGGTAATAGTCATCGTCCATTTACCTTCGGTAGTTGGACCGACCTTAAAATAACAGCAAAATAATAAATACAAATGTATGAATCATATGTCTGAGTACATGTAGCCGCTAAAATCTTGAATACCTACTAACCTTGACATTGCAATCGTAACTTTAAAATCAAGTAAGTTTGTATTCATGTTTTAACAAAAGTGTCATTTTCTTGAATAGGTAAAACCTTTTTTTGTGTTTCCTAAGAATTTTACAATCTATCTAAATATAAAATAATAAGTAAAAATATAACAGCAAATGAATTACATGAGAAGCATTTGTCCACTAACAAAAACTCGAAATATTAACTATATAATGTTAGTTACATCTATCTACTAAATCTAATTGTTTAAAACGTTTTATTCGTCGTATGTCCTCACTGCTGTCTAATAATTTCACTGCACTTGTGTTTGGGTGGACTTCAAGTCTTTTAAGATATTTGGTACTAAATTGTTCGATTGTTTCTTTCAGTGTACACATGTTGAGATCTCTGTGGATGTTTAAATTTGGCACATACCAAGGAGCATTTGTAATTGTTCGGTGGCACTAAGATTAAAAGCGTTGATGTATTTCAATATTGGAGTTGCTTGCAGTTCCCCAGAGTAGTATTCCATACGTCCAGACTGGTTTAAAGATGTTTTTATATATCAGTAGTTTTTTTTCCAGTGACAGTTTAGAGGATCTACTTTAAAGCTTATAGTGTTGCCTGAATATTAGTCCTAGTTGTTTTCTTTTTTTAAGATGTGTTTACGCCATGTTAGTTTTCTATCAAGAAGTATTACTAGATATCTTGTTTCTTCAGTTTGCGCGGTAGCGGTTGGTTGTTGAGAGTTACCGCAGGACACGTACTTTTATTCAAGGTAAAGGTTACATGGACTGATTTGGTTTCGTTGGCGTTTATTCTCCAGATTTTTAGACACTTTTTTATTTTTTTAAGCTGTATTTGAAGAACATGTGAGGCCTCTGCTAGGTAAAATCTGACTTTATTTTTTGTGAAAAATCATATAAATATTTGCTTCCGCGCCCTAATTTTATTATTCTTCATCATATTTTAGCTAAAAGAAAACTTTGCAACAAAAAAATTGCTATTTCAAGTGTGGTAGGTATTCTAGAATCCAGCCCATATAACTTACAATATACAACGTATTCATTGAAATGAAACCGGAAAATTTAATGATATGATAAAATATAACAAAACTCGTCCGAGGCAGACATTGGTTAACAGTCCAAATCACCGTGCACTGTAAGGGTAAGAGGCCATAATACTTTATTGGTCATCATCATCGTCGATTTACCTTCGTTAATGAGACCGACATAAAAAAATAGCAAAATTATAAATAAAAATGTATGAATCATATGTAAAATTGAATTATAAACAACTTTTGTAGTATAAATTTTATGGTTTAAAAGCACCATTTACCCGCAAATTATAATTGGATGAAAATTTTCCTGTCATTGAAATACGAGGTTTCAAATTGCTACAAATGTACTTATTATATGTATTTGAAGTTCACAAAGACCAATCTCATAGTTTTATTCTTGGGAATTCAGCGAAATTCTCCGTAGCGAGGCGAGCCGAACACATCTGAAAATTCCTCAACCTCCTAAGCCACAAAATTACGCATTTAAAAATACGTAGCTCTTTTGTTTATTATCTGATTGGTACCACGTTTTTATATTCTATATTTACTTTAGTTATTTTTAAAATTTAGATTAGTTTAGTTTTTCATTTTACATATTTTTAAAATTTAGTTAAGTTTATTTTATTATTATTTGCACGAAATTCTGCTTCGGGCAAGCCAAATGGGTTGTGAGCGTCACGCATTAATATTCTTGCAATTCTAGTTTCCTCCTGTACAGCATCAACAAAGTAAGCGAAGAAAAATTGTGCACCGCGAAATGCCATGTTTATAAACAAGAAATTAACCCTACTTCCAAGATAGCGACTTGATATAAAATAGCGACTGTTCGTAGCCAGTTGCTATCCGGTCGCTTGAGATAGCAGCGATAATACGCTATCGTATACGTCATACCTGACGTCACGTGCAAGTGCTCAAAAAATCCTTTAGATGGCGGTAGTGAAAAAATAGCCACTGGCTATTTAAGCGACTCGCTATCTGAATTAGAATAGCCCCCCAGGTAAGAGAAAATAATGCTTTATTGGTAATCATCATCGTCGATTTACCTTCGGTAGTTGGACCGACCTCAAAATAATAACAAAGTAATAAATAAAAATGTACGAATAATATGTAAAATTGAATTATAAACAACTTTTGTAGTATAACTTTTATGGTTTAAAAGCACCATTTAGCTGCAAATTATAATTAGATGAAAATTTTCCTGTCATTGAAATACGAGCTTTTAAATTGCTGCAAATGTACTAATTAGAAATATTTGAAGTTCATGAACACCAATCTGATAGTTTTATTTTTGGGAATCCAGCGAAATTCTCCGTAGCGAGGCGAGCCGAACACATCTGAAAATTCATCAACCACCATGCCACAAAATTACGCATTTAAAAATACGTAGCTCTTGTGTTTATTATCTAATTGGTACCACGTTTTGGTTACTTTGGAATGTCCAATGCTCAAACTATCCATGGTATAGATCCTAAAGCATGAAAATGAATCTTAACCATTGTATAACTCAAACGAGTAAAAGTACAATACGTCGGCAAATTGGGTATTCACATCCGTAGAATGCCGATTTGAAGGAAGGCATTGTGAATTCCGAGAGTACTGACACTTTATAATGGTATACTGTTCCAATACTTTCTTCGTATATGTGAAAATCTTCCATCGATCGGTTCCGAAAATATAGATGACCGCATCAATATTTCCTACGCGTTTGAGGCAGACAGTAGGTAACAGTCCAAATCGCCGCGAACTGTACAGGTAAGAGGAAATAAAGCTTTATTGATCATCATCATCGTCCATTTACTTTCGGTAGTAAAACCGACCTGAAAATAATAGCAAAATAATAAATAAAAATGTACGAACCAGATGTCTGAGTCATGTAGCGGCTAAAGTCTAGAATACCTACCAACCTTGAAATTAACTAACAATAAACGGAAGATGGAATGATAGTGGGATGTATATATATGATATTGTAAGGTATTTAAGATGGAATTAAATATACTATGTTAATTACTATTGTTTGTGTATAATATCAAGCTTAACCATACAACCAATTTTTGAAGTTATTGCCAACCACTCTATAATTATAAGCATAAAGTATAACGTTGCAGTTAGACAGAAAAATGAGAATTAATTTAGATTGTCATTTTATATATAAGTAAATATAAATATTATATTGTAAGGCATTTATGATGGAATTAAAAATATTATATTAAATACATTTGTTTGTGTATAATATCAAGCTTAACTATACAACCCAAATTTGAAATTATTGCCAACAATCTATAATTTAAAGCATAATGTATAAAGTTGGATTTAGTCAGAAAAATTATGATTAATGTAGATTGTCATTTTATATATGTATGTATATATATATATGGGTAAGAATACATATGATATTTTAAGGCATTTAAGATGGAATTGAAGATATTATGATAAATACATTTGTTTGTGTATAATATCAAGTTTAACTATACAACCCATATTTAAAATTATTGTCAACAATCTATAATTTTAAGCGTAAAGTATAAAAATGGACTTAGACAGAATAATTTAAGAACGAATTGAAGATATTATGTTAAATACATTTGTTTGTGTATAATATCAAGCTTAACCATACAACTCTTATTTGAAGTTATTGCCAACCACTCTATAACATAAAGTATAAAATTGCACTTATACAGAAATATGATGATTAATTTAGAATGTCACTTTATATATCACGTAAAGTGCCGAGCGAGTTGAATGTGGTCTCGCCAATTTTCATACAACTGTGTCTCGCTGGGCATAAGATTAAAATCAGCCGAACGAGACCGTACTGGTGCTGCAAATCAATGTATCGCATATGGAAATGTAAAGTAGGTGGCCTGGTAGTCCTGAGAATATATTTGGCCTGTGTTTATGTTGCATCACTATGGTCTCGCTTGGCCTAAACTCTTAGTTTGATATATTGGAGGAAAACGAAATAAGCCTGGCAGACCCAATTTTTTTCTTATCATGGTGGCACTTTACGTGATATAGATAAGTATACATATGATATTGTAAGGCATTTAAGATGGAATTGAAGATATTATGTTAAATACATTTGTTTTTGTATAACATCAAGCTTAACCATACAACCAATATTTGAAGTTATTGCCAACCACTCTAAATTATAATCATAAAGAATAAAGTTAGACATACATAGAAAAACGATGATTAATTTAGATTGTCATTTTACATATAGGTTAGTATACATATGATATTGTAAGATATTTAAGATGGAATTGAAGATATTATGTTAATTACATTTGTTTGTATATAATATCAAGCTTAACCTTACAACCCATATTTGAAGTTATTGCCAACCACTCTATAATTATAAGCAAAAGGTATTAAGTTGCACTTAGACATAAAAATAAAATACATTTGTTTGTATATAGTATCAAGCTTTACCATACAACCCATATTTGAAGTTATTGTTAACAATCTATAATTTTTAGCATAAAGTAAAGAGTTGGACAGAAAAATGATGATTAATTTAAATGGTCATTTTATATATAACTTAGTATAGATATGATATTGTAAGACATTTAAGATGGAATTGAATATTTTATGTTAAATACATTTGTTTGTGTATAATGTCAAGCTTAATCGTACAACCCATATTTGAAATTATCGCCGACAATCTATTGCCAACAATGTATAACATTAAGCATAAAGAATTAAGTTAGGCTTAGTCAGAAAAATGATGATTAATTTTTATTGTCATTTTACATATAGGTTAGTATACATATAATATTGTAAGACATATAACATGGAATTGAAGATATTATGTTAAATACATTTGAAGTTATTGCCAACCACTCAATAATTATAAGCATAAAGCATAATGTTGCACTTAGACAGAAAAGTGGTATTTATTCTAGATTGTCATTTTAATTATAGCTTAGTATATATATAATATTGTAAGACATTTAAAATGGTATTGATGATATTATGTTAATTACATTTGTTTGTGTATAATATCAAGCTTAACCATACAACCCATATTTAAACTTATTGCCAATTACTCTATAATTATAAGCATAAAGTATAAAGTTGCACTTAGACGGAAAAATAAAAGACATTTGTATGTGTATAATATCAAGCTTTACTATAGAATCCATATTTGAAATTATTGCCAACAATCTATAATTTTAAGCATATGATACTGTAAGACATTTAAGATGAAATTGAAGATATTATGTTAAATACATCTGTTTGTGTATAATAGCAAGTTTAACTATTCAACCCATATTTGAATTTATTGCCATCCACTCTGTAATTATAAGCATAAATTATAATGTTGAACTTTGACAGAAAAATTATGATTAATTTAGATTGTCATTTTGTCTATAGGTAAGTATACATATTATATTGTAAGGCATTTATGATAGAATTGAAGATATCATGTTAAATACATTAGTTTGTGTATAATATCAAGCTTAGCCATACAACCCATATTTGAAGTTATTGCCAAGCACTCTATAATTATAAGCATAACGTAAAAAGTTGCACTTAGACAAAAAAAATGATGATTAATTTAGGTTGTCATTTTATATATAGGCAAGTATACAAATTATAAAACGTAACTACTATAAGAATGCTGACTTAGTGTTAAGTTATAAAGTTTCAACAAGATGAGTATAAAATGTAATGTAACCCCTGTAGACAGGCTAGTTCTTATATTGTAATCATGCTAGATAGTTGTATCTCAGAAATAAATACTCTTTAAAAACAATTTTTAAAAGTTGAATAACATAATTGGCGCAGTCGGTAGGATTAGCCAACAATCAGTTTGTAACAGATAAACAAATCAAAGTTACTCATCTAATTGCCGTATTTCTATACGCAAATTGGCTAACCAACAACTCCACATCTGAGATAATATTACTTTATCTCACGGCTAAACAGTGCCTATCAGAGGACTATTCATACGTCCCATCAGAGGACTAATCATACCTCCCGTCAGAGACCTTCTTTGCTGTCCGATCGACGATCGAACACGAGAATCCAAACTACAAGCTTCAAGAACTTCACATCTCGTCTACCCCTGAGTCTACGAGAAGCAGTTCGAGTACCCAATTAAAGAACTTTTTGCAATGAAAACTTTAGTTATAAGTTTACAATTGTAAGTAAAAAAATTTCTTATATAACTCACAGGGCACTCTTTTAACAATTGTTAGTAATAAAGAATATAAGTCCCAACACGAGACAATAATTCATGTCAGATTCTGATAACGAAGAATTTGTAAATATTGTTTAAAATAGTATTCATAGAATTATACTAAATCCAGTAAGACTTAATCTTACCGAAACCAATATGACTTCTTTACAAGATATTAAATGTTATGTCGAAATGATCCTAACATATGAAGGGGACATAACAACCCTTAATAATTTCATTCAAGCCGTGGATGAAACATATATCATCCTAAATAAGTTACAAATAACAGCAGCAAAAAAAGATTTTGCTTTTAATTTAATAAAAAATAGATTATTAAACAATGCGAAAATGATTGTTTCACAAAATAAATTCACAAATTGGGAAGAATTAAAAATGTACTTGACTACTAATTTCTCAGACAGAACAACTGCCGAGACATTATTGGAGAATTATTTGAAACTAAATACAAGCAAATACAGAAGTTACACTGAAAGCAATGTTAGACAAATTTAAAATATATAAATCAAAAATATTATAATTTAGAACAAAAGAACGCGATTGTTCAGGAAAACTAAAAAGCGATCGTAAACAAATTTATGTCATTATTACCGCCTATTAGAAAAGGATATTTTATAGTGAAATAACCTTCAACCTTAGAGCAATGCGATTTATTATTAAAAAATGAATTTAGCTACGCAAATTCTTTACAATGACAAGAAACGACAACAAACCAAATACAAGCACTTCAAAAAATTTAAATTTCAATGTCAATCCTCCACCCAGACAATTTCGTGGACAATAATTCCCTTCAAAACCAATCAATGTCTACAAACAACCAAGTCCAGCCCCTAATCGGTTCTCATGACAAGATTTAGTAAATAGTAACGAAACACGTAAATTCTAACCTCAAACAATGTCATTACAAACACGGAGTACGCAGCCTATGACAACTTCAACAATTAAACAAAATTTTAATACTAAAATCGAAAATGAAAATGTCAACCCTGAATAACAAAATTTTGAAGAATACGAAGAAGAAATTATCGATGAAGACTCTTTTTTAGAGGAAAGCCCAGAAACACTAGAACAAAATACGTAATGACTTCTAAATTAAAATCTATTCCTTTAATAAGATTTAACGATTACCTTATATTAACTGATTCTGGTTCCGATATAAATTTAATTTCTCCAACTAATGTTAAACAAAGAAATTTAAAAATTATTCAGAAACAAATTACTTTCAAAACAGCCCAAAAAATGCAAAAATTGTGTTGAAATAGAAATTTAATAAAGAAAGTAATATGTTATTTGGCGTAAAAATATTATAACATTATAATGCTTTAATGGACTTTAAAAATAAAATTATAACACTCGAAAATTTAAATTATTGTCTTCACAAATATTAAATATCTCTTTTATATAATTCATACACAAACATCTCACTTACGAACAAAAAGAAATAATTAAAACTTTATTAGAAAAATATTCAGATTTATTTCCAAACCCAGACGAAGAACTATGCGTCACAGACACTACTACGCATAAAATTCGAGAAACAGACGATTCACCGGTTTTTCAAAAAAATATAGACTCCCACAAATATACGAAAAAGACATTAAAGAACATATTTAAAATTTATTAAAAACTAAAGTAATTCAAAAATCAAAAAGCCCATATAATTCACCGATATGGATAGTGCTAAAAAAGAGTGATGCATCAGGCAAACGCAAAATAAGATTAGTAATAGACTTTCGCAAACTAAACCAAAAAACAATTGAAGACAAATTTCCTTTACCCAATATCGACTCATTATCAGATCACATTGGCAAACCAAATTTCTTTACCACGTTAGATTTGCACTCGGGTTTTCACCAAATACCGTATGCCTTTCGGGTTAATCAACGCACCGGCAATATTTCAGAGGATGATGAACGAAATACTCGCAGAATATATTAACAAAATTTGCTTAGTCTACATGGACGACATAATCATATTTGGAAATACATTACAAGAACGCTTAGAAAACATTGAAAAAATATTTAAAAAGTTACAAGATGCAAATTTAAAAATACAGATCGATAAATCCAAATTTTTGAAGACCGAAACCGAATATTTAAGATTTATAATATCTCAGGAAGGACTTCAACCAAATAAAAAGAAAATTAACGAAATTGAAAAAATAATGATCCCTAAAACAGTTAAAGAAATCAAATCTTTCCTCGGAAAACTTTCTTGGTATAGACGCTTTATTCCAAATTTTGCAAAATTCACTAAATCTTTTACAGAATGCCTAAAAAAGAATAAACAAATAGATATTACAAATAAAGAGTATCAAGATTCATTTACAACTACCAAAGAATTGATAAGTAACCCCCCAATATTAGAATTCCCGGATTTTCAAAAAAAAATTATGTTTATTACGGACGCTTCTGATTACGCAATGGGATTAGTAATTTCACAAGTTATAAACGGACAAGAGAAACCTATCGCCTACGCATCAAAAACATTCAATTCAGCAAAACAAAATAATAGTACTGTCGAAAAAGAATTAAAATTAATTATGTGGTCCGTAAATAATTTTAAACTATATCTATTTGACAGAAAATTCACTATTCGCACGGATCACAAACCCCTTACTTGGTTGTTCTCAATGAAAAACGCAAATCAAAAACTTATGCGATGGAAAGTAGAATTAGATGAATACAATTTTGACATCGAGTGTTTACCAGGAAAAACAAACAAAATTGCAGATTTCTTATAAGACAAAGAGAACCATTTAAAATCATAAAAATATGGAGACATAACTAACTCTGACATATTCGCACACTGCATATCAAAAGACTTCAAATTTTCTAAAGGTCTTGGCAGACAAATAAATTTAAAATTTGACAGTAAAAATTATTGTGAAAGAAATTACAACAATAAAAATATTCAAAATATAGAAAATAAAATAATTTTACATTTAATTACAAAAGATATTCATTTAGAAAACGTAACCCGAAAATACTTTAAGAAAACACTAACTGAATTACGAGACTATTTAATAAAAAACGATAAATATGAAATTAATATTCCATATTTATCATGTGGACATGATAATTTGAAAAAACAGAATTAATAAAAATCTTAGAACAAATATTTAATAACACTGAAATACAAATAAATTTGTATGAACAATTACAAAATTATAGTTTGGAAACAGACGAATTAGATCAAATAATAAACAAATCAGTGGTCTCAATTTATAGTAACGTCAGAGATGAAAAACAAAGCATAGACGTGAATTAATCAGAATCCGGAAACACAATTCTTAGTTCGAATGAAAACCCAGTTAATGGAATAAAATTTGTAGACAATAGAATAAATATAGCAAAAAAAAAAAACAAATTATATTTCACTTTTCTAAAAAACCATTTGAAATAGAAATAAAAAAATATTAAACCATCAAAAACAAGGATTTACAATAAATATTAACATATATAAAATAGAAGAACAATTATTAGAAACATTAAAAAATTGTATAGTGCCAAAAATTAAATCCTTAATATTAATTCCCAAACAATACGAACAAACCCTAAATGAAATAATTCAAAACAAATTTGAATCAAATACGATAAATTTAATAAAATGCAATAAATTTGTGGAAGATGTTGAGAACGAGGAAAAACATACACAAATAATTTTTGACAATCATAACGGATATTTAAATCATCGGGGAATAATGGCAACTTATAATGAACTCAAAGAACAATATTTCTAGCCCAACATGCTTAACGATATTACAGATATTATTAATCAATGCAGAATATATAAAGAAAACAAATATGATCGACACTCTATACAACTAAATGACAATCTAACCCTTACACCAAAAACGCCTTTTGAAATTATAATTATAGAACTTCTCACACTAAATAAAGAATATTTCATTACTATAATTGACCAGTTTTCGAAATTTGGATTCATCCATCCTACCTTCAATAAAACTGGAAAAGAAACAATGTTAATAATCAAAGAATTTATAAAAACTTACAAAAAACTAAATATAATCATCGCAGATCATGGAATAGAATTTAACAATGCTTTAGTAAAAAATTATTGTAATAATCACGATATAAAATTACACATAACCTAAAAATAATAACAAGCAAACCGTAACAAATTTTACATCGAGTAAAACTGCAACCACGAAAACACCTAAGGACCGCAGAAGTTACCAACTAGGCGTACAAAGATGGGAGATGACGAACGTAAATTCACTAGAAGTTCCAGTGTCAGCAACATAAGTGATAATATGGTCTTCAGTAAAAGTAGGAAGACATCGAGATCACCAGTTGCTAAACGAAAAGTCATAGACTCAGAAGAAAATGAAATAGAAAAGATGCTAATAACAATAAACGAGGAGATAAAATCGATGAAGAAGGAAAACAAACAACACAGAGAAGAAACTCAAGAATTACGGACAGAAATACGAGAAGAAATGCAGGAATTACATAAAGGTTTTCATGAAGTAATAAATTCATTAAAACAAAAAGTCAAAGATCTAAAAACAAAAGAAAAATTGATGACAGAGGAAATAAAGGTTTTAAAAGGGAAAATAATAACTTTAGAAACAATGGAAGAGAAGAAAGAAAATATTGAAAAACGTAACAATATCGTAATTAAGGGAGAACAGAATATAAACAACAATCAGGATGTTGAAAAACTTATAGAAAACAAATTAGGAATAGATATCAGAGTTAAAGAAAACTATAAGAAAGGAAAATAGGATAAAAATGTTACCATTGACAGAATAGAGAATTGGGAAGATAAAATAAATATATTAAAAAATAAAAACAAACTTACAGGGACAAAAATTTACATAGAAATTGAAATGACTAATAAAGAGATGCAAATACAAAAAAAAAATCTTAAAAATGGCGAAAGATGAGAAAAATAAAGGAAATAGTATAAGAATAGTGTATAAAAAACTGAAAATAAATGACACTTGGTATATATGGGATGAAGAGAAGATGAATATAGAAAAACAGGAAGATAAAGCTCCAAAAAACTTAAGCAACTAACAATGGAGAACGAGGATGGCAATATTGAATACGGAAAGCGAGGAAAAGGATATAAAGATAAGGGAACGGCAATAAATACAATTAAAACAAAAAAAATAAATAGAAAAAAGAACAAAATGTTAAAATTTAGTACATGGAATATAAGAACGATGCTCCAGCTAGGAAAGATGGAAGAAGTAGCGCAAGAATTGAAAAGATATGATATTAATCTGGCAGCGATTCAGGGAAACAAGATGGGGCGATGAAGGTATAATCAAGAAGAATTACTATACAACATTATATTCCGGAGATAAACAGGGGAAATATGGGGTAGCATTCATAGTTTTAAAAAAATTAAAAGAAAAAATAATAGAATTTAAAGCAATTAATGATAGGTTGGCATACATTAGAATAGAAGGATCACCTGCCAACATATCGATATTAAATGTGTATGCACCTACGGAGAATGCAACAAATGAAAGGAAAGAAGATTTTTATGAAAATTTGGAAGAGGAAATTGAAAAAATACCGAAGGAAGACCTAAGCATTATAATGGGTGACTTTAATGGACAGATAGGAAGAGAGAACTACATACAACAAGTCGCAGGTACACAAACAATACATGAAAGGACAAATGATAATGGGCAAATGTTATGTGAATTAGCAATGACGACTAACATGATAATAAGTAGCACGAAGTATAAACACCCTAAAAAACATAAAGTAACATGGACAGCACCAGACAATAATACTCAAACACAAATACACCACGTACTAGTAACGAAAAGGAGGCAATCTTCGATACTAAACGTGAGGACATACAGAGGAGCATGGGCCGACTCGGATCACTACATGGTAACAACAAAGATACGAAACAAAGTTAAAACAGGTGATAGAAAAGAAATAACGAGAAATAGATGGAATATAGAAAATATAAACAATGAAAGCTCGAGAAAAAAATACGAAGAGGAGGTAGAAAAAAACATAAAAAAGGAAGAACGTAAAATGAAAGATATAGAAAAAAATGGTGCTGGATAAAAAGATGTATTAACGACGCTGCTCAAAAATGGATAGAACATGAAAATAAGAATGCAAAATATAAAAAAAGCCTGGTTTATTGAAGAAATTAAAATAATGCTTGATGAAAAGAGAAACGCAAGATTAACATATTTAAGAACAAATAAAAAAGAAGACAAAGAGAAATATGACAAAAAAAGAAAGGAATGTAATAAAATTATTAGGAAAAATAAAAGAATATCAATAGAAAATACAATAAAAAATATTGAGAATGAAAGAGCAAACAGAAACACAAAAAGATTTTATAAGGATATAAAAGAACAAACGAAATATAGAAGACCAAGACAAATGGGATAAAGGATAAAAATAGGCAACTAGCAGAATCTGAAGAACACTACAAAAAGGTATGGATAGATTATTTTAAGAAACTACTCACAGAAGAGGAACAGGAAATAAAAAGTGAATTACCAGAAGAAAACGAAAAACACAGCAGAACCAACTCTAGAGGAAGTAAAAGATATTATACAAAATAGTCGCAACGGTAAAACACCTGGAAGCGACAATATTAATATGAAATTATTAAAGTACAGAGGCGAAACAATACAGAAACACATCCATGAACTTATAGTAAAAATATGGAGGGAGGAAGAAATGCCGAAAGAATGGGAAACAGGACAAGTTGTAACATGACATAAGAAAGGAAGCCAACAAATATGCGAAAACTACAGAGGAATCATGTTACTGAACGCTACCTATAAAATAATGTCAACAATAATACAAAGAAGAATAACAAATGAATCAGAAAGAATTATCGAAAATTATCAATGTGGTTTTATGAAAGGAAAATCTACCATGGACGTAATACATATTATTAAACAGATATTGGAAAAAACACTTGAGTATAACATACACACCGAGATTCTGTTCATTGACTTCAGGCAAGCCTTTCACTCAATTAAAAGACAGCAACTAATGAAAGCTTTAAAAGAACTACAAATACCAATCAAATTAAGAAGATTGATAGCAATGACTATGAAAACATCAAAAATACGAATTAAAACACGAAAAGGAGAAACGGAAGATATATTAACAAATAAAGGTGTAAAACAAGGTGATGCCATATCTGCCACATTATTTAATTTAGCACTGGAATATATCATGAGAAAAGTAAAGAAAGCAACCCTCAGAACAGGGGGAAGTCAAATAATAGCATATGCAGACGACATAGTAATAATAACGAAAAACAGAAATGTAATGAGAAAAATGCTAGAGGAGATAGTAAAGGAAGGAAAGAAAATAGGACTACAAATCAACCAAAAAAAGACTAAAATAATGGTAATGGGAAAAGAAGTGCAAGACAAGACTATTAAAATAGGAAAATCAGAGTTTGAACAAGTAAACAAATTCAAATACTTAGGTGTAATGTTAACAAATAGAGGCGAAAGAGAAGAAGAAATAACAGAAAAAATAGCTGCTACAAATAGGGCTTTCCAAGCCAACAAAAAATTACTACGAAACGGAATTGTAAGCAAGACAACAGAAATGAGAGTATATAGAATTGTGGCGACACTGTAGTGATCCATGATTTATTATTTACAATTTTTCTATATAGTAAGCGATGTTATTATGACAAAATAGTCACTTGTTGTTTATGTGTTTGATTGACTGGTGTTTGAAGTTTGTATAATTTCATACCATTAAATTGTTACTATTCTATATAGTTTTATTATTTTATGTGGGTCTAAAAACCCATATTTGGTGACCCCGACGTGATGGAGAAATTCAAACCACCAACATTTTTGAAGGCCAATCCAGCACTCTGGTTTACGCAAGTGGAGTCACTGTTTGTTTTGCTGTCAATAGAAAAAGATGATATTAAATTCCACTGCACTGTAGCCAATCTACCCGCTGAAATCTTGCTGGAAGTACAAGATATCCTATCCGCCCCGCCGAAGATAGGGCAATTTAAAGCAATTAAAGATGCCATAATTTCACGCCTAACTGCTAGTGAGTCAAACAAACTGCAGGAGTTGCTTCAAAATGCTGAGATGGGAGACAGAACTCCATCATCTTTCCTTCGCTACCTCCGAACCCTCGCTCCAGACACCTTAGTTAGTAAAGATCTGTTGCGAACCATCTGGCTTAGTCGGTTGCCGTCTGCAACCCGAGAACTATTGGCCGTCATTGGAGACGATTTGGACAAATTAGCCCCACTGGCAGATAAAATTCAAGAGCAACGCAATGGGGGTGCGTGTATTGCCGCTGCTAGCCCGTCATCGCAGATCGATGTACTAATGCAACGCATAGAGGAACTAACGAAGAAAGTCGAGAAACTTTCTGCTAGAAATTCTCGTAGTGAATCTAGGGACTTCGAAAGAAAATCTAGTCGCCCTAGATCGAAATCAAGATTATTAAAAGAAGCCAGTGAAGACGAATGCTGGTATCATACCAACTTCGGTCAGAAGGCCAAAAAATGCCGCCAGCATTGCAAATATTGGGAAAACTTCCAAAGGAGTCAGTAGTGGCGACAACTGATTCCTCTTTTAAAAGTCGTCGCCTGTTCGTTAAGGATGTTAAGACTTTCGACAGATTTCTGGTGGACACCGGTGCGGAGTGTTCCGTATTCCCTAAATCAAGCTGCAGGGAAGTGCGACCCATTGCTGCACGGAAGTTATACGCTGCCAACAGTACTGTCATAAATACATTCGGTGAGAAATTTTTCAAGTTAAATTTAGGTCTACGACGCATATTTCCTTGGAGTTTAACAGTAGCGGATGTAAGCTATCCAATATTGGGAGCTGATTTCCTTGAACACTATGGCCTGTTACCGGATTTGAAAAATAACAGGTTAGTGGATCAAGAAACACTACTTTCTATAAGTGGTCGAGTTTGTAGCGTTGAATTTATGGAAATTAAGACTTTTTTAGGTAACTCATGTTATCACAAGATCCTTGCCGAATTTCCAGAACTTACTCGCCCGGTCACGAAGCTTAAGGTAGTCAAACACAGTACCACGCACCATATTAAGACAACCCCTGGACCGCCTGTGTTTTGCAAGTCACGCAGACTTAGCGCTGACAAATACAAGATAGCAAAAAGAGAATTTGACTATATGATTGAAAAAGGGATCTGCCGACCTTCGAAGTCAAACTGGTCATCTGCATTGCACATGGTTCCAAAGAAAAACGCCGAATGGAGGCCTTGCGGAGACTATCGTGCATTGAATGCACGGACAGTTCCGGACCGATACCCGGTGCCGCACATTGAGGATTTTTCTCATAATCTGCATGGCAAGAAGGTGTTCTCAACAATTGACCTTGTGCGTGCCTACCATCACATCCCGGTAGAGCCGGAAGATATTCCCAAAACTGCCGTCATCACACCATTTGGGCTCTTTGAATTTCCATTTATGAGCTTTGGATTATGCAATGCCGCACAAACTTTTCAAAGGTTTATAAATGAAGTTTTGCAGGGTCTTGACTTTGCATATGCCTACATTGACGATATCTTGATTGCATCAGAAAATGAAGACGAACACAAGCAGCACTTACGTACACTATTTAAGAGGCTGACAAACTATGGAGTTCAGCTTAACGTTGATAAAAGTAAGTTTGGACTGGATGAGGTCAGTTTTCTTGGATATTTGGTAGGCGAAAAAGGCATTCGTCCAATGCCTGATAAGATTAAAGCCATCCTCGAATACACCACACCGTCAACTGTCAAAGGTCTTCGTCAATTCCTAGGTATGGTAAATTTCTACCGGCGATTTATCCCTCACGCTGCACAAATTATGCATGAGCTCACTGAGATGCTTAAGAGTATCCAGAGCGAAAAAGAAAAACTGGTTTGGACTGAAGAAAGCAGGAAATCATTCGAGAAGACTAAAGAAGCTCTTGCGAATGCCACTCTTCTTGCCCATCCTTCACCACACGCGCCGCTCTCAGTCATGGCAGACGCTTCAGACACTGGCATTGGTGCCTCTGTTCAACAATTTGTGCATGACAGCTGGCAACCACTTGGATTCTTCTCTAAGAAACTGTCCCCAGCGCAAACCAAGTACAGTGCCTTCGACAGAGAGCTCCTGGCATGCTACTCTGCAATCAAACGCTTCCGATTCATGCTTGAAGGTCGTGAATTTATTCTTTTTACTGATCACAAACCTTTGGTAGCGGCACTTTTCAAAAGTTCAGACAAATGCACACCACGACAGGCAAGACATTTTGATTTCATCGCGCAATTTACCAGTGATATTCGACACTTGCCAGGTAGTGAGAATATTCCAGCTGACGCACTATCACGCGTTGAAGCAGTGACTGAACCCATCAACTACGGCGACTTAGCTGCCGCTCAGAAGACTGACGAGGAGCTTTGCAAGTTCATCGCATCGTCTGATTCTGGTATGCGACTTAAGCTGGTAGCTACACCTGGTTCGAACGTTCCAGTCTACTGCGACATATCGACCTCAACTGCGCGTCCGTTTGTCACTGTGACCTTCCGTCAGCAGGCTATTGCTTTAATGCATTGCCTCTCACATCCTGATGCTAGAAAGACCGTTCGTCTTGTCAAACAAGCATTTGTCTGGCCGAATATGGAAAAGGACGTTAGCAATTTTGTTAAAACCTGCATCCCTTGCCAGCGAGCGAAGATCACTAGACATGTTTCAGCTCCACTAGGAAACTTTGCTTCTCCTTCCGCCAGGTTTGAACATGTTCATATTGACCTGGTTGGACCGTTGCCATCTTCCCAAGGTTTTACGTATTTGCTTACGTGCGTGGATCGCTTTACCCGCTGGCCTGAAGCAATACCGCTCATCGACATACGTGCTGAAACCGTTGCAAACGCTTTCCTTTCTGGATGGATCTCCCGATTAGGTACACCACTCCGAGTCACTACTGATCAAGGAAGACAATTCGAAAGTCTCTTGTTCAAACTCCTCAACAAGTTACTAGGGACTTCGCACATCCGTACGACTGCGTACCATCCACAAGCCAATGGACTCGTCGAAAGATTTCACCGACAGTTAAAGGGATCGATCAAATGCCTTTCTACTGAGCACTGGGTGGACGAATTACCACTCATTTTACTGGGAATCCGTTCGTCTCTCAAGGAGGACATTGGTCATTCAGCTGCAGAGCTGGTTTATGGCCAAACCTTACGCCTCCCTGGTGAATTCTTCGTCTCAACAGAGGACAAGACGCTGGCTAATTCAGAGTTCGCTCTTCGACTTCGAAATTCATTTCGAGACCTTCGTCCTACAGAGGGCACACGACATATAATCCAGAAATCCTTCGTTTTTAAGGACATGACGACTTGCAGTCATGTCTTTCTGCGCAACGACTGTGTTCGACGTCCGCTTCAACCCCCGTACGATGGCCCGTTTCGCGTTGTTTCTCGTGAAAACAAGCAAATGGTCGTCGATTATAAAGGACGAAAATTAACCGTTTCTGTTGACAGATGCAAACCTGCCTTCATTCATACAGAAGTCACTGAGCCGCTTGAACCAGCTGAAGTTTACATCAGACAGTCCGTTGTTCCAACCTCGCAGTCTACTTATGTGCCTGCTCCGGCACCTTCATCTACTTCAGTGCCATCTTCGACTAATTCGACAGTTCGAGTAGCTTTTGCTATTCCAACTTCACGTTATGGACGACCTTTAAAACCTACCATCAAGTATATGGAACCCAAAAAAGACACATCATAAATAATTCATTATTATTATTGTTGTTGTTTCAAAAAAATATTATTCTTTATTTCACTTCATTGTTCCCACATTCGATTATTGATTAATTGTTCTTTTTCTAATAACGCTAGCTCGCTCGGAGGGAGCTATGTGGCGACACTGTAGTGATCCATGATTTATTATTTACAATTTTTCTATATAGTAAGCGATGTTATTATGACAAAATAGTCACTTGTTGTTTATGTGTTTGATTGACTGGTGTTTGAAGTTTGTATAATTTCATACCATTGAATTGTTACTATTCTATATAGTTTTATTATTTTATGTGGGTCTAAAAACCCATAGAATAATAATAAGACCAATACCATTATACGTAGCTGAAACAATGACATTTACGAAGAAGGACAAAGAAAAATTAAGAATAATAGAAAGGAAAATAATAAGAACGATACTGAGACCTAAGAAGATATCCGATAATTAATACAGAGTAAGAATGAACTATGAGATTGACAAAGAATTAAAAAAAGAAGATATAATAAAAATAACACGTAAGCAGACCTGACGAAAAAGAACCAATAAAAGTAATCATGCAATGGAGCCTTGGAAGTAAGAAAAGAAGAGGAAGACCCAGATCAACATGGATAGCAAAAGTAGAAGAAGATTTAAGGAAAGCGGGAATTAACAACTGGGAAAATAAAACAAGAGATAGGAAGAAATGGAACATAATAGCGAAGAATATTTAATAAATAACTGATACGGTGACCACTATATATATATACATATATATATATATATATATATATATATATATAACTACTATAAGAATGCTGACTTAGTGTTAAGTTATAAACATTCCACAAAATGAGTATAAAATGTAATGTAACCCCTGTAGACAGGCTAGTTCTTGTAATCATGCTAGATAGTTGTATCTCAGAAATAAATACTTTTAAAAACAATTTTTAAATGTTGAATAATATAATTTACATATGATATTTTAGGGCATTTAAGATGGAATTGAAGATATTATGTTAAATACATTTGTTTGAGTAGAATAACAAGCTTAACCATAAAACCCATATTTAAAATTATAATCAACAATCTATAATTTTCATCATAAAGTATAAAGTTAGACTTAGACAGAAAAATGATGAATAATTTAGATTGTTATTTTATACATATATATATATATATATATATATATATATATATATATATATATATAAATTATGTAGACGCCCATCCCTTATTGCATCATTTTATGTAAGTTTCCACTCTGTAACATTAAACCCTACACAGCATAAACATCATACGACACAAAGGTAATAAATAGACCAACTCTACTAGAATCCGTTAGAATATGTAAGTCTGTAGAATAATTAACTTCGTATTATTCTAGTTGTATCTTGTATGTTAAATAAAAACATTTTAAAAACATTAAATCATATTTCATTGATTTAATTGGCGCAGTCGGTAGGATTGCTGAAAGAATTTTACTTCGAAGACCTAATAAATTAGTGTCCAATTCGTTTAAAAGTGAAGTCGTCACTTTTAAGTGTTTATTCGGCATCCGAATCATCGTTCTCCAGAGTGTTATAAAAATCTGAAGTAAGAACAGATTTTACAGTCAAAACACAATCGCAAGTGCAACAGACATCTACAAAAACTGCATAACCTCCGACGAAGAAAGGCTCAACATATCGTCGTTAATTCCGTGAGTTCCGAGAGGCCTGACCACCGAGAGTATATCGGATGCAGACGGCTCCTTCACCCACTGAGCGAACATCAGTGACAACCAAACTTTCGTCTCCTGGACACCTAGACCATGAAGTTGGCCTTCATCAACTCAATTCTAGTGTTACTGTGAGTTATTATTCAAAACTTTATTATAACTATTTTTGAATTGCTGTACGAATCACTGATTAACAAATTAACGTAGCATCAATTGTAATTTGCATAACCCAATTTTATTAAGAAATTACTGTTATAATTATTATAAAACAAAAAACACGTAACAATGCCCAACAACACAATTGTACAACCCGTTACACTTAATCCCTTACCCAAATTTCCTTCAGGAATCAAGGAATTAATAGAAATAATACCCGAGTACGATGGAAGTACGGGCACATTAGCTCATTTTATAAATATGTGCGATGAAATTCTCGAAATAATCGACAAACAAAACTTATCAATAATTGTAAAACGAATTACCTTACACACTATTAGAAAGAAAATTATTAAAGACGCAAACATAAAACTAGCGATAAAAACATATCAAGATTGGAAATCCTTAAAAGACCTTTTAATTGAGGAGTACGGAGACAAGAGAAACGAAGTACACTTCCTCACCGAACTATCACACTTAGAACAGAAACACAATGAAGATATTTTCAGCTATTTTGATAAATATGAAGATATTTACAACAGACTTATCAGCTTATTAAAATTGAATTTTAGCAATAATTCAGAAAATATTATAATATTTATGTCTTCATATGCTTCACACAATTTCATAATAAACTATAGAGAGCCATATAGAAGTCAGTTGGCTGCTCGAAATCCAAAATCTTTAAGTGATATTCAGAATTTAATCAAAAATGACTTCCAGTACATTCACACAAACATACACAAGCAGAACATTATCAAACCGAAGATAAACGTTCCAACACCTGTTTACAAACCTGCAACACAAAACCAAAAACCAAATTTAAATCCAAATCAATTCCAACATCGATCACCAATGTTCCGCTATCCTCAACAACAACGAAACTTCCCGAATCAATCAATACATCCAAAACCGAGAGTAAATAATTATCCTCAGCCTATGTCCTTCAGTACAAACACCTTTAGACCACAACAAAAAAGACAGAGACAGGACTTACAAATGCTAGACAGTAATGTCAAAGCCTTTGTTGAACCCAACAATGATAACGAATTATTTGAATATTATGACTATGACCAAACACACGATGAACAAAACATTGAAGTAAACAACGAACTAGAGTCACAAACTGAAAATTTTCCCATAGAACTTTTAAAAGATTCGAAACCCTAGCAACCTACACTTCACGTCTACCATTTATCCAATTTAAAAATTGCTATGTTTTAATAGACACTGGCTCCTCTGAAAATTTTATAAGTCAAAGTTTCGTTAACAAAAATAAAAACAAATTTAAAATTTTTGATGAATATTTTGAGATACAAACCGCAAACGGTGTTTCAAACGGTACTCAATTTACATTTGTTGAAATACTTAAGAAAAATTTAAAATGTTTTATTTTCGAATTTCATAAAGATTTTGATATTGTAATAGGAAATTCTGGCTTAAAATTATTAAATGCGAAAATTAATTATTCAGATGAATCTATTTTACTAGAAAAACATAAATTTAAATTTAGCTATTTTCACAAATACAAATTGGAAATAAATTGTCAGGAAATTTCAGAAAAATTAAAATTAAGAACTGATCATTTAAATGACATAGAAATCAAAGAGCTAAATAAAGTTGTTAAAGAATTTGAAAACTTGATTATTGACGACGACAAAATCTTAACTTTTACCAATGTTATAAAACACAAAATTAAGACAAGCGACGAAAATCCAGTTTATCAAAGATCATACAAATATCCAATTATTTACAAGAAAGAAGTTGACAAACAAATTAATAAATTATTAGATCAAGAAATAATTAGACATTCATACTCTCCTTGGAGTAGTCCAATATGGATTGTTCCGAAAAAACAGGATGCTTCGGGTGAAAACAAATTTCGTATGGTTATAGATTACCGTAAATTAAATTCTAAAACGATTGATGACAAATTTCCGATACCTGACATCGCGGATATTTTAGACCAACTTGGTAAATGTAACTATTTCACTACAATTGATTTAAAAAGCGGATTTCACCAAATTGAAATGGATTCTGACTCAATAGAAAAAACTGCCTTTTCAACTGATCAAGGACATTTTGAATTTCTTAGAATGCCTTTTGGTCTCAAAAACGCACCAAGTACATTTCAGAGACTAATGAATTTTGTTTTAAAAGACCTCATTAATAAAATAGGTTTCGTTTATTTAGATGACATAATAATATTAGGCAAATCATTACAAGAACACATTCAAAATATCAAAATTGTTTTCCAAAGACTTATGCCCGGTTTTATAAACAAAAATTTAATCTCGGATTTCAAATTTCGGGTTTATATATAACTTTGGATTAAATATAATCGCGTTTTATAAAGATATTAGAAGAGCGAATTACGAAACTCGGATTAAATAAAGAGCTAATTGTGAATTTACCAGAAATGTAAGTCAATTGTCAGCTGTCAGTAGAGCACACAGTAGAGCAACGGTTACCAGATTGTGTAAGTCTTGTATTATAATCAATTTGCAATGGCGGGAAAACGGGAGAAATGTAGAAATTACACTGAAGAAGAAAAAATAGAATTATTAAAAATAATTGAGAAGTAAGTAATTATTTTACTTCATTGAAATATATTGTTTCTATCACGCTCTTATAGAAAGAAAATAAAAGTTGGGTTATGTTTTAGATATTCGAATATTATCGAAAATAAATCCACTGATGGTAGAAATATTCAACAAAAAATGATACTTGGGCAAAAATAGCGGAAGAATTTTCGGCGACTATTAAAACTGGAAAAAGAGATGTCCAGCAAATAAAAAATTTCTACAAAAACATGAAACAGAAAGTGAGAAAGGGCGTAGCTACAAATAATGTAAGTAAAACAAGTTTTAATAAATACTTATATACTTAACGAAAAGGGCATTGATGTGTATATTTCTTTTAAAAAAGAAAATATCAAGACAATCTGGCAAAGAATTGGAGACAATAAGAAAAATTAAAGTTACTGATAAGGTAAAAACAAAAATATTTGCAGAGGGTTTATTATAATGTTACAATTTAAAATTTATAGAAAGAAATGAACAAAACAGGAGGTGGCAGTTACCATCCACTGCTTACTGAAGCCGATGCCATGGTATTGGCTATAGCTGGGGATCAAATGGAGCCGATTCCATTCGCTTTGGACAGTGCGGGATCATTCTTTGATAAAGTATTTATATTTTATTTTTAATATTTTAATTTAATTAATTTTATTCAGTACGTATGAAGTATAGATTTACTTTTAATTAAGTATCTTTAATATTTCAGTATATCCTGGTCCAATTTTGTATTATTTAGATTAATCAGAATAAACTTTCTTTAATAGATAATGCAGAGATTGAAATTATTGACCCCGACAACTTCCTCCAATTAAATTCCGTGCAAGAAATCCCATTGCAACCAGATCCTGTTCCAGCATCCCCAAAAGCTCCTCCCACCGTCCCCAGATCAGTACTAACGAAGTAGAAAACTATACGTACAGCAGAAAATTTAAAAAAGACGTATTTTTTTAAAAAAATTGAGTTAGTACAAACTCAGATAAATCTTGCAATAACACAAGATGTTTTAGATAGAAAAATAAAAATCCTTAAAATAAAATTATTAAAAAAACATCTGGCAGAATAAATTGTTTAAAGAATTGTATATTTGTTTTATTCAATTTACGTATTAGTTTTATGTATTAATAGAATTATTGTATTCACAAACAAATTACTTTTATCGTATTTTAAAAGAAATTATAAACTGGTATTTTTAACAACAGTTGGCAACTCTTCTAACCATTGAACTATACTTATACTGGAACGCGTTCTGCTTAACTCTGCTTGTCTTTTATATATTGCTTTGCACATGCGCGAAGAGAGAACAGTCACCAACACGTAACCATGAACGAATGACAGAGCATCAAAACTCTTGAAAAAAGGACAGAGTTACCCCTTACGGACCTCTCTCTCGGATTGGGCTTGCAGTCCGAAAGCGCCTTCCAGTATAGTTATAGTTCAATTCTTATAACTTTCACGTAGGGATATTTTACTGGGTTTTCAAGGTAAAATCGTTTATTTTATTCTGCAAACGTTGTTCGCAACAGAGCTGCTCGAACCGAAGTATTGTCGTTGTTATTGTCATTTAAAATAACTTCAGGCTGTTCTGCATTATCTACTTCTTACAACAAGTTATCCACGGCATCTCTTAAATTGATGCATATATTGTGAAGAACGCTTGTGGCAACAATAACAGGAAGTATATTACTTAAATTTAATTCTAAACGTCTTGATAAACATGGGAATCGTCTTTTTAGAACACCGAAACATCTTTCTTTGGTATTTCTTGTAGCAGAGTGCGCTTTATTGTATCTTATTTCTGCTGGTGTAATAGGATTTAATAGTGGTGTTAATAAATATGATTGACATGGGTAACCACTATCACATAATAAATAGTCGTTTCCATATCTACCAGATTCGAAATCAACTGGCAACGGTGAATTATTAAAGATGGTACTATCATGAACAGAGCCAGGCCATCTTGAAATAATATGTCTAATTCGCAGATTGGAATCACAAATCATTTGCACGTTTATGGAAAAGTAGCCTTTTCGATTTCGAAATAATTCCGCATTAGCACCACCAGGAGATTTTATTGGAATATGGGTGCAATCTACTGCACCGATGATACCAGGAAAACGTCTAATATTAAAAAAAAAAACCTTTCTTCACATCAGCGCATTGTTTTCTGGTGGGCATTTGTATGTATTGAGCGCTTTTTTCAGCTATAGCATGAGTCACCTTCTTAATAATACGACATACTGTTGCTTTATTGGCGCCAATTTCATCGCCTAGAAGTTGCTGAAATGCCCCCGTAGCATAAAAACGCAATGTAATAAGTAATTGCTGTTTAGCACTAAAAGACTGGTCCCTTTTAGTTATGGGTTCTACATTAGGATGTAGAACTTGTAGCAATTCCGTTACAGATTCTTTCAAAAGCCTGTAACATTGTTTGAACTCGACATCATCAAGTTCTGTAAAAAGATTTTTACGGAAACAAAATTTTCGTGGTCGTCGCCTGAATTGAACTTCTACTTGTTCTTCAAAATCTGATAAAGAATTTAAGCTACTCAAGCTAGTTGAAGACATTTTCTAAAGGTGAAAATTAATGTAAAAGTAGTGCTTCTTTAGTATGTATTTTAATAGTATACCTAGGTTATGTTATTTAAAATAAACACTAAAAATTTGAACTTCTCTTTTCTTTATGATAATCTGTCAATTTAATTCGCCGACAACGCCGAATTACGAAAACCCGAATTATATTGCGATATAATCCGGTGTTTTGTTTTATAAAACGCAAAAATCATATAATCTTAGATTAAATGACAAATTACCCGAGATTATGAAATCCGAGATTATATACTAGATATTTGTTTTTATGCAACGCGATTTTATATAAAATCTTGGATTATAATTATAATCCTGGATAAAATATTTAATTCGCTTTTATAAAACCGGACATAAGAGAGACAAATCTTAAATTACAACTCGATAAGAGCGAATTTCTTAGAAAAGAAGTCGCGTATCTCGGACACATGATTACCACCGAAGGCATTAAACCGAATCCAGATAAAATTGAAATTATTAAAAAATTTACTCTTCCAAAGAATCAAAAACAAATCAAATCATTTTTAGGCTTTCTTGGTTATTACCGCAGATTTATAAAAGATTTTTCCAAATTAACTAAACCGTTTACCAAATGTTTAAAAAAAAATGCCAAAATTAATATTGAAGACAAAGAATACATTTCAAGCTTTGAAAAATGTAAATTATTACTTTCGAACGCACCAATATTACAGTATCCTGACTTTTCAAAACAATTCCGTCTAACGACCGACGCCTCAAATTATGCTTTGGGTGCAGTCCTATCCCAAAATATAGATAGAAAAGATCTACCTATAGCTTACGCAAGCCGGACACTCAACGATCATGAAGTAAATTATTCAACAACCGAAAAAGAGCTACTTGCTATTATCTGGGCTACGAAACATTTTCATCCCTACTTATACGGTCACAAATTTTAATTAATTACAGATCACAAACCCCTTATTTGGCTAAACAGTTTAAAAGAACCAAATTTAAAACTTGTACGTTGGAAATTAAAATTATCACAATATAATTATGACATAGAGTATCAAAAAGGCAAACAAAATTACGTAGCAGACTATCTGTCCAGAATTTCGAAACCTTTCGAGATAAATTATAAAACTTCAAATATTTTCGACCACAATGAACCTATAATACATTGCATTTCCAAAGATTTTAAATTGGGTCATGGCTTCGCAAAACAGATTAATGAAAAATATCATACTAAGAACGATTTAGATAAAATAAAAATAGTAAATAATATTGCCATACAAACTTACCCTAGATTAATCATACATTTAATTACAAAAGAAAATTATTTTAATAAACCAACTTTAAAAAGCATCGAAAATAGTTTAAAACAATTAAGACATTACCTAATCGAAAATAATATTAATTCAATTAACATGCCAAAAATTGCATGTGGTTTAGATAAGCAAAATTGGTTGGATATAGAAAATTTACTGAGACAAATTTTTGAAAATACAAACATTCAAATTAATGTTTTTGCTTCAAACAAAATCGAGAACTACGCAAACTCCGTTATCGCTGAAAAAGACACGGACAGCTGTACTCAGCATTCTGATGACGAATCTTCTATCAACGGCCTTCATTACAAAGACACTTCAATAAATTTCGGTAAAAATCAAATTATTTATAAAGAAACAAATTCGAAAAGCTCTGTAGAAATTAAAAAAATGTTTGGACACGAAAAACAAAGAATTTATATTTACCTAAACAAAACTAATTTTAAAAATACCCTCTGAAAATTTATCAAAGAGTACCTCATACCTGGAATACATTATTATTGCATTGTTCCGGTACAATTTCAAAAAATGTTAAATTCAATTTAACAAATTTATTTCCAACCGAGTACTTATATTTTAACTAGTTGTAAAAATCAATTACAAGACATAGAATCATCAGACGAACAAATTGATTTAGTAAAAAATTATCATTTAGGCAAAACGAACCATCGTGGCATAATTGAAACCTATCAGAAATTAAAACAACAGTATTATTGGCCAAACATGCAGCAAACTGTTTCTAGATTCATAAACAATTGTGATGTATGTCAGGAAAACAAATATGAAAGAAATCCCATAAAACTACAAATTATAAAAACACAAACAGCGAACAAGCCCCTCGAAATTATTCATATTGATATTTTATCATTAAAGAAAGAAAAATTCTTAACAATAATCGACAGTTTCTCCAAACATGCACAAATTTATTATTTGTCAGAAACCAACACCGTAACTATTATACAAAAATTAATAAAATATTTCTCTATTTTCGGCACTCCTAAATTAATAATATCAGATAATGGTTTACAATTTAATAACCAATTGATATATAACTTTTTATCAACTAAAAATATTCGTATTCATCTTATTAGTGTCAATAATCCAAAAAGTAATAGAAATATTGAAAGGTTCCATTCAACAATAATAGAACATGTTAGAATATTAGAACAAAATAAAGATTTTAACGATTTAACAATTAGTAATTATGCTTATGCTCTTCAAGCGTATAACCAGACTATTCACTCAGTCACAAAACGTACACCGAATGAAATACTTTTCGGCAATTATAATGAATTAAAAGAAGAAATTTCTCCTGAAATTGTTACTGACAACTATGTTCAGACCCACAAAGAAATTATGAAGAAAATTTACGATGAAACTAAATTGTTATTAGATAGCAGTAAAAAGAAGTACGCTACGTCACAAGTAGATAGTGTTTAGAATGTTATTTACATGTAACTTATAATTCGTATCTAGTATTCATTGTTAATAAAAAGCAATATATGTAACCATGTAAAAAACAGTAAAAAAAAATTTAATATATGTGTTCATGATTGATTTATGTCAATGTTGTATGTTATTTTAGTTTAAAAGGATAATTGGATACTAAACAGTCCCGCACCAAAAGATAAGATCTAGTACATTCGGTACATAAATTTGGTCCTTCGAGCCGTATAGTGCTACGCAGGAGTAATCATAAGTATCCTCATTTTCATTCTAAAGTAACGTATTCAAAACTGCTTTCCAACTACGCGTGTGGAACCAAATAATTTCTTTTGTGGGTTACTATATTAAAAAATTAAAAACTTTGCGTGTTTTAATTTAGTGACAACCACTACATTTTATTATCATCATGCCCAATATAACTACTAAAGGCAAGCAGTTAATCGAGAATACATGAATTTGCAAAACAGATTAAAGACTCTGAATCTACGGAACAAATTCACATAAGAAAACTCAAATTAGATGAATTTTGGCAAAAATATGAAAAAGCTCAAAGTGAATTAGAAATTATTGACTATGAAACAAACAAGAAAGACAGAGCAGAATTTAAAACAATTTATTATAACACAATGGCAGAATTAGACAGAATAATTAAATTACGTGCAACTATTGAATCTTTAACATTAATAAATCAATCAGCAAAGTCAAATAATAATATAATTGAAAGCAAGGTAAATCTTCCTCAAATTAATATTCCAAAGTTTGGGGGCAATTATGAACATTGGTTAGGTTTTTACGATCTATTCAAGAGTTTAATTCACGACAATCAAAGTCTTTGAAACATAGAAAAATTTTACTATTTAAAAGGATCATTAAAAGACGAAGCACTCAAAATTATAGAATCTATAGCAGTTAGTTCCGAAAATTATGCAGTAGCCTTCAAATTATTGACTGACAGATACGATAACAAGAATTATATAATAAATATCCACATTAAACTTCTTTTTGAGATTCCAAATGTTGGAAAAGACTGTATTACGGGATTAAGACAATTAACAACAAACACTAGACAACATATTAGATCATTACAATCACTTGGTTTGCCTGTTAAAGATTGGGACATACTTGTCATGTACATTTTATGTCAAAAACTTGATTCAGCCACTAGATCGCAATGGGAAATGAAAAAAGAATTAAATAGATTGCCAACTTTGGGAGATTTTCTAAATTTTATTGATCAAAGATGCTTTTCTTTGGAAGCTGTCACATCAGAAAAATTACAAAAGGTCAGACATGTCACATCTCAACCAAATTCAAGTAATGTTTGTAAATTATGCCATGAAAAACATAATCTATTCAACTGTAACAAATTTCTGCAGAAAAATATACAGGATAGAATTTCAACAATAAAATCACTAAAGGTTTGCTTCAATTGCCTTAAACCAGGTCATTCATCAAAAGATTGTAAAGCTGGAAATTGTAGAAAATGTACGAGAAAACATAATACTCTTATTCATTTAGAACAGGACAGACACGAATCACAAAATGCATTTTTTTATCCAAAAGCAAAGCAACACTTCACATTTCTAAAGAAGAACAATCACAAGTAATATTAGCAACAGCAGTTATTAATATCAAAGATAAGCAATCCCAATGGCAGCAATGCAGAGTACTTTTAGACAGTGCAGCACAATCTAATTTTGTTACAGCTTCACTCATTAAAAGACTAAATTGCAATGTAAAAATCAATAAATTTACCAATTAAAGGAATCAGTCAAATTCAAACTAATATTAATAGAAGTGTAGAACTAGATATTTCATCAACTGTGACATAATATAATCAGAAATTAGAATTTCTTGTTTTAGACAAAATCACTGTCAATTTACCAACTTCATATATTGAAAGAAGACATCTGAAACTTCCACCAGTTTCATTAGCAGACCAACATTTCGAAGAACCAAGGCAAATTGACATGCTCAACGGAGCTGAAATATATTTCGAATTGTTAATGCAAGAACAAATAAAACTTGGCAAAGAACTTCCAATACTACAAAACACTAAATTAGGATGGATTGTGTCAGGCAAAGTAAAAAACACAAAGAAAAATAATAGTAAATTATGCTACTTTGCAGTAAATGCAGACATAAATAAACAAGTTGCAAGATTTTGGGAAATCGAAGAATGTCAATCAACCAAACATCTGTCAAAAGATTATTCCCCATTAGGCAGTCTCTATTCTTCGCTCTCCAAACCCTTCGTGGGTGTAGGTTACGACATCCAGAACTTCCGTATTCCGAAAAAACATAAACCCGAAAATCCCGAAACCAAAGAAGAGAAGAAAGAGAACATAAAAATCAATGAAGAAGCAAAACCCGTAGAAGTGAAAGTAAACATCGAAAAGTCTACAGAAGAAATTAAAGGAGAGGAGGTAAAACAGGACAACAAGGAAGAAAAATCAGAAGCTATTGTCTCGAACGAAAACAAAACGGAAGCTGACAAATGTGGAACTTCTATCTCGAAATCTAAAACGAAGCGAATTCGGCGCATCATCGACTCCGACTCTGAATCCAATGAAGAGGAAGTCAGAGAAGAAGTCAAAGAAGTTAAAGAATTAGAGAACAAAAAAATGCAGGACGATAAAGTAGAAGAACCTGCACCAATCATAGAACCAGATCAGAAAACACCAGAGAAAAAACCTCCAACAAAAGAGAACAGCGAAGTTATAGAAATAGTCGAAGAAAGAATAAAAAATCGAAGACGAAAACAGTTACTCTACTCTTCGGATTCTTCCCCAGAGAAACTTGCAAGTCCCGCACAAACACAAGAGTTCGAGGAAAAACTACAAAGGAAAACATTCCAAAAACAAAACGCAAAAACACTTTGGAACTCCTACAAGAAGATATTCGAGACATGTTTCTAAGTGAAGGAGTATTAACAGCAACCGGTAAACGGATGTGTAGAATGATGACAGAACATGAAGAACAAGATATTTACAACAAACTCAACAAGATTCAAAATCCAAACCCAAAGAAGCTGTAGTTACTGATGATGGTGATGTATTATTACTACTGAAATATATAAATATGAAAAATAAAATGAAACAAGAAAAAAATGAAGAACCAGAAAAAAATAATCGACTTTCACCTTTACACTGGAAAATAGGCCGTGTATTAAATGTTCATAAAGACTCGGACGGAAAAGTTCGAGTAGTAACAATTAAAACTACAAATGGAATTTTCAAACGCCCTATAACAAAACTATGTATTTTACCATTTGAAAATTAATCTATTTCGAAATTGTTATTTCAAGGTGGGCGGAATGTTTAGAATGTTATTTACATGTAACTTATAATTTGTATCTAGTATTCATTGTTAATAAAAAGCAATATATGTAACCATGTAAAAAACAGTAAAAAAAATAAATATATGTGTTCATGATTGATTTATGTCAATGTTGTATGTTATTTTTGTTTAAAAGGATAATTGGATACTAAACAGTCCCGCACCAAAAGATAAGATCTAGTACATTCGGTACAGATAGTATTAAATTACCTGATAAAGTATTCGAAGAACAAGCCAAAAGAAACACCGGTAAAGTCGAGACACCCCGCTATAAGAAACAAAAAATCAAAACATATGTAAAAGACAAAGCTCAAATAATAACTGACAAGAACAAAAAAATTAAAATTGACAAAATAAAACCTCACCATAAATTTACAGACTCATACGAATAGCAACAACAATCAACCTCAAAGACGAAACACACAACCGCGGAATTAACGTCCTGAAGCTAGGAAATGCCCTAATTTCAACTAATAATAAGTACATTTAAGTTAAGCTTAATTTAGATAGAATTAAAGAAAAGTATAATAACATTACATATCATTATAATCAATTAAAATTAGAATTAAATAATAAATATAAGCAATATGTAGAAGACTTAAGTAATAACTTTTTTATGTAAGAAAACTTCTTGGACATTGTAAATAGTAAAATTCAAATTCTCCTATATGACAACAAAGAGAAACGTGAACTTATAAACGGAATAGGTTCTATAATAAAAAGTATCACTGGCAATTTAGACGCCACTGATCAAGAAAAATATGATAACGCCTTAAGATTAATTCAAGAAAATGAAAATATCCTGAAAGACAATCTAAATCAAGTAATTACTTTTAATAAAAATATTTCGGAATATTTCAATAAACAAGTAGAGAAAATTAACGTTAATAACAAAATTATTCAAAATAAAACTAATGAAATGCATATTGTTTTAGGAAAAATAAAAGATACGAACAATAAACTTTATATAGAAAATATAATAACACAACTAACATTTGCAGCCACAAATTTCATAAGTATTCTTAACGAAATTGAAACTACCTTCGCTTTTTGCGAAACAAACACTTTATATTTTGGTATTTTATCGAGAGACGACGTTAAAAGAGAAATTAACAAATTATTACCAAACAGTCTAAAATACCTTGTAATCAAAAATTGGCAAAACCAGCAATTAGTTAAAACATATTGTGAATATGAAAAATTCACTTTGGACATAATAATAGACATCCCTATTCCTCTTGTACAAAACGAACTTCTACAAATCACCCCCATTCCTAATTTACACGACAACACTTATGTTACATTAGACATAACCCCTGGCTATTATACTAAATCTAATACACACATTAATAATTTGAATAAATGTACTTTTGTAGAAGATAAGCTTTATATTTGTAATAATGAAAATTCCCTACCAAATAAATGTGTAGAAAATTTGTATTTTAATAGTAATAACTGTGAATATATTAAAGTAATTAACCACAAATGAAATCATTCCAATTCCTAACTGAAATATTGTATATTTCTTTTTACCAAATAAAGAAGTAATAAATATCGAATGTGATCACGAAATTCAAGATAAAGAAATTTCCGGAATTTACTCTATAAAAGACTGTTTAATAAACAAACGAAAAATGTTTAAAAATATTAAGTATGATAAAATTATTAACAAAAATATCGGGCAAAATAAAAATAAAATAATTCTTAATAAAACATTCAATATAAAAAATCTAGAATCAGTTAAATTTCCAAGTCAACAAATAACACACCTAAATGAAATTAATAACTGTGAGTCACATTCAATATTTTTCGATATAATTTTATGTATTGTAACCATAGTTGTAATCATGTTCTTATTTTATAAAATTTATGTAATTATTAAGAAAAGAAAATTAATCAAATCAAATAAAAATAAACTAATAATTGAAACAATACCTATTGAACATCCAGCTGGTATACTTTCATCTTAGGGGGGAGGAATTATGTAGACGCTTATCCCTTATTGCATCATTTTATGTAAGTTTCCACTCTGTAACATTAAACCCTACACAGCATAAACATCATACGACACAAAGGTAATAAATAGACCAACTCTACTAAAATCCGTTAGATTATGTAAGTCCGTAGAATAATTAACCTCGTATTATTCTAGTTGTATCTTGTATGTTAAATAAAAAATTTTAAAAACATTAAATCATATTACATTGATTTAATTAATATTTGCTTCCGCGCCAGAATTTTATAATTATTTATCATATTTTAGCTAAATGAAAACATTGCAACAAGAAAATTGCTATTTCAATTGTAGTAGGTATTCTAGAATCCAGCCCATGTAGCTTACAATATACAACGTTTAGCTAAATGAAAACATTGCAACAAGAAAGTTGTTATTTCAAGTGTGGTAGGTATTCTAGAAACCAGCCCATGTAGCTTACAATATACAACGTATTCATCAAGAATTGGTAAAATCTGACTTTATTTTTGTAACAAATCATATAAATATTTGCTTCCGCGCCCAAATTTTATAATCCTTTATCATATTTTAGCTAAAAGAAAACACTGCAACAAGATAATTGCTATTTCAAGTGTGGTAGGTATTCTAGAATCCAGCCCATGTAACTTACAATATACAACGTATTCATTAAAATGACACCCGTAAATTGAATGTTTATTATCTGATTGGTACCACGTTATGGTCACTTTTGCGTGTCCAATGCTAAAATTATCCATAGTATAGATCCGAAAGCATGAATATGAATGTTTTAACAAAAATATCCATCTCAAGAACAGGTAAAATCAGACTTTATTTTTGTAAAAAACTACATAAATATTTGCTTCCGCGCCAGAATTTTATAATTCTTTATCATATTTTAGCTAAATGAAAACATTGCAACAAGAAAATTGCTATTTCAATTGTAGTAGGTATTCTAGAATCCAGCCCATGTAGCTTACAATATTCAACGTATTCATTAAAATGACAACCGAATATTAAATGTTTATTATCTGATTGGTACCACGTTATGGTCACTTTTGCATGTCCAATGCTAAAGTTATTCATAGTGTAGATCCTAAAGCATGAATATGAATGATTTAACAAAAATATCCATTTCAAGAATGAGTAAATTCTGACTTTGTTTTTGTTAAAAATCATATAAATATTTGCTTCCGCGCCCGAATTTTATAATTCTTTATAATAATTTAGCTAAAAGAAAACATTGCAACAAGAAAATTGCTATTTCAAGTGTAATAGGTATTCTAAAATCCAGCCCATGTAGCTCACAATATACAACGTATTCGTCAAGAAAAGATAAAATCTGACTTTATTTTTGTAAAAAATCATATAAATATTTGCGTCCTCGGCCGAATTTTATAATTTTTCATCATGTTTTAGCTAAAAATAAACTTTGCAACAAGAAAATTGCTATTTCAAGTGTGGCAGGTATTCTAGAATCCAGCCCATGAAGCTTACAATATACAACGTATTCATCAAGAATAGGTAAAATCTGACTTTTTATTTGCTTTCGCGCCTGAGCTTTATAATTCTTCATCATATTTTAGCAACAAGAAAACATTGCAACAAGAAAGTTGCTATTTCAAGTGTGCTAGTTATTCTAGAATCCAGACCATGTAGCTTACAATATACAACGTATTCATCTAGAATAGGTAAATTCTGACTTTGTTTTTGTAAAAAAATCATATAAATGTTTGCTTCCGCGCCAGAATTTTATAATTCTTTATCATATTTTAGCTAAAAGAAAACATTGCAACAAGAAAATTGCTATTTCTAGGGTGGTAGGTGTTCTAGAATCCAGCCCATGTAGCTTACAATATACAACGTATTCATCAAGAAAAGGTAATATCTGACTTTATTTTTGTAAAAAATCATTTAAATATTTGCTTCCTCGCCCGAATTTTATAATTCTTTACCATATTTTAGCTCAAAAAAAACATTGCAACAAGAAAATTGCTATTTCAAGTGTGAAAGGTATTCTAGAATCCAGCCCATGCAGCTTACAATATACAACGTATTCATCAAAAATAGGTAAAATCTGACTTTAGTTTTGAATAAAATCATAAAAATATTTGCTTTCGCGCACGATTTTTATAATTTTTCATCATATTTTAGCTAAAAGAAAACATTGTAACAAGAAAATTGCTATTTAAAGTGTGGTAGGTATTCTAGAATCCAGCCCATGAAGCTTACAATATACAATGTATTTATCAAGAATACGTAAAATCTGACTTAATTTTTGTAAAAAATCATATAAATATTTGCATCCGCGCCCGAATTTTATAAATCTTCATCATATTTTAGCTAAAAGAAAACATTACAACAAGAAAATTCCTATTTCAAGTGTGGTAGGTATTCTAGAATCCAGCCCATGTGGCTTACAATATACAACGTATTCATGAAAAATAGGTAAAATCTGGTGTTAATTTTGTAAAAAATCATATAAATATTTGCGTTCGCGCACGATTTTTATAATTTTTCATCATATTTTAGCTAACAGAAAACATCGCAACAAGAAAATTGCTATTTCAAGTGTGGTAGATATACTAGAATCCAGCCCATGAAGCTTACAATATACTACGTATTCATCAAGAATAGGTAAAATCTGACTTTATTTTTGTAAAAAATCATATAAATATTTGCTTTCCCGCCAGAGTTTTATAATTCTTCATCATATTTTAGCAACAATGAAGCTTACAATATACTACGTATTCATCAAGAATAGGTAAAATCTGACTTTATTTTTGTATAAAATCACATATATATTTGCTTTCGCGCACGATTTTTATAATTTTTCATCATATTTTAGCTAAAAGAAAACATCGCAACAAGAAAATTGCTATTTCAAGTGTGGTAGGTATTCTAGAATCCAGCCCATGAAGCTTACAATATACAACGTATTCATCAAGAATATGTAAAATCTGACTTTATTTTTGTAAAAAATCATATAAATATTTGTTTCCGCGCCCGAATTTTATAATTTTTCATCATATTTTAGCTAAAAGAAAACATTGCAACAAGTAAATTGCTATTTCAAGTGTAGTAGGTATTCTAGAAACCTGCCCATGTAGCTTACAATATACAACGTATTCATTAAAATGACACCTGAAAATTGAATGTTTATTATCTGATTGGTCTCACGTTATGGTTACTTTTGCGTGTCCAATGCTAAAATTATCCATAGTATAAATCCTAAAGCATGAATATGAATGTTTTAACAAAAATATCCATCTCAAGAATAGGCAAAATCAGACTTTATTTTTGTAAAAAATCATATAAATATTTGTTTCCGCGCACGAATTTTATAATTCTTCATCATATTTTAGCTAAACGTAAACTTTGCAACAAGAAAATTACTATTTCAATTGTGGTAGGTATTCTGAAATCCAGTTCATGTAGCTTATAATGTACAACGTATTCATCAAGGAAATTTAAAATCTGACTTTATTTTTGTAAAAAATCATATAAATATTTGCTTCCGCGTCCGAATTTTATAATTTTTCATCATATTTTAGCTAAAAGAAAACATTGCAACAAGGAAAATGCTGTTTCAAGTTTGGTAGGTATTCTAGAATCCAGCCCATGAATCTTACAATATACATCCTATTCATGAAGAATAGGTAAAATCTGACTTTATTTTCGTAAAAAATCATATAAATATTTGCATCCGCGCCCGAATTTTATAATTCTTCATCATATTTAAGCTAAAAGAAAACATTGCAACAAGAAAATTATTATTTCAAGTGTGGTAGGTATTCTGGAATCCAGCCCATATAGTTTAAATATACAACGTATTCATCAAGAATAGGTAAAATCTGACTTTGTTTTTGTAAAAAATCATATAAATCATATAATTCCGCGCCCGAATTTTATAATTCTTTATCATAATTTAGCTAAAAGAAAACATTGCAACAAGACAATTTCTATTTCAAGTGTGGTAGGTTTTCAAGAATCCAGCCCATGTGGCTTACAATATAAAACGTATTCACCAAAAATAGGTAAAATCTGACTTTATTTTTGTAAAAAATCACATAAATATTTGCGTTCGCGCACGATTTTTAAAATTTTTCATCATATTTTAGCTAAAAGAAAACATTGCATCAAGAAAATTGCTATTTCAAGTGTGGTAGGTATTCTAGAATCCAGCCCATGAAGCTTACAATATACAACCTATTCTTCAAGAATAGGTAAAAACTGACTTTATTTTTGTAAAAAATCATATAAATATTTACTTCTGCGCCCGAATTTAATATTTCTTAATCATATTTTAGCTAAAAGAAAACATTGCAACAAGAAAATTGCTATTTCAAATGTGGTAGTTATTCTAGAATCCAACCCATGAAGCTTACAATATATAACGTATTCATCAAGAATATGTAAAATCTGACTTTGTTTTTGTAAAAAATCATATAAATATTTGCTTCCGCGCCCGAATTTTATAATTCTTCATCATAATTTAGCTAAAAGAAAACATTGCAACAAGAAAATTTCTATTTCAAGTGTGGTAGGTATTCAAGAATCCAGCCCATGTGGCTTACAATATACAACGTATTCATCAAAAATAGGTAAAATGTGACTTTATTTTTGTAAAAAATCATATAAATATTTGCGTTCGCGCACGATTTTTAAATTTTTTTATCATATTTTAGCTAAAAGGAAACATTACAACAAGAAAATTGGTATTTCAAATGTGGTAGTTATTCTAGAATCTAGCCCATGAACTTACAATATGCAACGTATTCATCAAGAATAGGTAAATTCTGACTTTGTTTTTGTAAAAAATCAAATAAATAATTGCTTCCGCGCCGGAATTTTATAATTCTTTATCATATTTTAGCTAAAAGAAAACATTGCAAAAAGAAAATTGCTATTTCTAAGGTGGTAGGTATTCTAGAATCCAGCCCCTGTAGCTTACAATATACAACGTAATCATTAAAATGACACCCGAAAATTGAATGTTTATTATCTGATTGGAACCACGTTATGGTCACTTTTGCATGTCCAATGCTAAAATTATCCCAAGTATTGATCCTAAAGCATGAATAAGAATGTTATAACAAAAATATCCATTTCAAGAATAGGTAAAATCTGACTTAATTTTTGTAAAAAATCACATAAATATTTGCTTCCACGCCCGAATTTTATAATTCTTCATCATATTTTAGCTAAAAGAAAACATTGCAACGAGAAAGATGCTATTTTAAATGTGGTAGGTATTCTAGAATCCAGCCCATGTAGCTTATAATATACAACGTATTCATCAAGAAAAGGTAAAATCTGACTTTTTTTTTGTAAAAAATCATATAAATATTTGCTTCCGCGCTCGAGTTTTATAATTATTCATCATATTTTAGCTAAAACAAAACATTGAATCAAGAAAATTGCTATTTCGAGTGTGGCAGGTATTCTAGAATTCAGCTCATGTACCTTACAATATACAACGTATTGATCAAGAATAGGTAAAATCTGACTTTATTTTTGTAAAAAATCATATAAATATTTGCTTCCGCGCCCGAATTTTATAATTCTTCATCATATTTTAGCTAAAAGAAAACATTGCAACAAGAAAAATGCAATTTCAAGTGTGGTAGGTATTCTAGAATTTAGCTCATGTAGTTTACTATATACAACTTAATCATTAAAATGACACCCGAAAATTGAAAGTTTATTATCTGATTGGTACAACGTTATGGTCACTTTTGCATGTCCAATGCAAAAATTATCCATAGTATAGATCCTATAGCATGAATACGAATGTTTTAACAAAAATATCCATTTCAAGAATAGGTTAAATCTGACTTTATTTTTGTAAAAATCATATAAATATTTTCTTCCGCGCCCGAATTTTATATGTCTTCATCATAATTTAGCTAAAAGAAAATATTGCAACAAGAAAATTGCTATTTTAAGTGTGGTAGGTATTCTAGAATCCAGCCCATGTAGATTACAATATACAACGTATTCATCAAGAATAGGTAAAATCTGACTTTATTTTTGTAAAATATCATATAAATATTTGCTTCGGCGCCCTAATTTTATATATCTTCATCATAGTTTAGCTAAAAGAAAACATTGCAACAAGAAAAATGCAATTTCAAGTGTGGTAGGGATTCTAGAATCTAGCTCATGTAGCTTACTATATACAACGTAATCATTAAAATGACACCCGAAAATTGAATGTTTATTATCTGATTGGTACCACGTTATGGTCACTTTTGCATGTCCAATGCAAAAATTATCCATAGTATAGATCCTATAGCATGAATATGAATGTTTTAACAAAAATATCCATTTCAAGAATAGGTAAAATCTGACTTTGTTTTTGTAAAAATCATATAAATATTTGCTTTCGCTCCCAAATTTTATAATTCTTCATCATATTTTACCTAAAAGTAAACATTGGAACAAGATAATTGCTATTTTAAGTGTGGTAGGTATTCTAGAATCCAGTCCATGTAGCTTAAAATATACAACGTATCCATCAAGAAAAGCTAAAATCTGACTTTATTTTTGTAAAAAATCATATAAATATTTGCTTCCGCGCCCGAATTTTATAACTTTTTATCATATCTTAGCTAAAAAAAAAAATTGCAACACGAAAATTGCTATTTCAAGTGTGGTACGTATTCTAGAATCCAGCCCATGTAGCTTACAATATACAACGTATTCATCAAGAATAGGTAAAATCTGACTTTATTTTTGTAAAAAATCATATAAATATTTGTTTCCGCGCCCGAATTTAATAATTATTTATCATATTTTAGCTAATTGAAAACATTGCAACAAGAAAATTGCTATTTTAAGTGTGGTAGGTATTCTAGAATCTAGCCCATGTAGCTTACAATATACAACGGAATCATTAAAATGACACCCGAAAATTGAATGTTTATTATCTGATTGGTACCACGTTATGGTCACTTTTGCATGTCCAATGCTAAAATTATCCATAGTATTGATCCTAAAGCATGAATATGAATGTTATAACAAAAATATCCATTTCAAAAATAGGTAAAATCCGACTTAATTTTTGTAAAAAATCACATAAATATTTGCTTCCGCGCCCGAATTTCATATTTCTTTATAATATTTTAGCTAAAAGAAAACATTGAAACAAGAAAATTGCTATTTCAAGTGTGGTAGGTATTCTAGAGTCCAGCGCATGTAGCTTACAATATACAACGTATTCATCAAGAATAGGTAAAATCTGACTTTATATTTGTGAAAAATCATATAAATATATTCTTCCGCGCCCGAATTTTATATGTCTTCATCATATTTTAGCTAAAAGAAAATATTGCAACAAGAAAATTGCTATTTCAAGTGTGGTAGGTATTCAAGAATTCAGCTAATGTACCTTACAATATACAACGTAATCATTAAAATGACACCCGAAAATCGAATGTTTATTATCTGATTGGTACCACGTTATGGTCACTTTTCCATGTCCAATGCTAAAATTATCCATAGTATTGATCCTAAAGCATGAATATGAATGGTATAACAAAAATATCCATTTCAAAAATAGGTAAAATCCGACTTAATTTTTTGTAAAAAATCACATAAATATTTGCTTCCGCGCCCGAATTTCATATTTCCTTATAATATTTTAGCTAAAAGAAAACATTGAAACAAGAAAATTGCTATTTCAAGTGTGGTAGGTATTCTAGAGTCCAGAGCATGTAGCTTACAATATACAACGTATTCATCAAGAATAGCTAAAATCTGACTTTATATTTGTGAAAAATCATATAAATATTTTCTTCCGCGCCCGAATTTTATATGTCTTCATCATATTTTAGCTAAAAGAAAATATTGCAACAAGAAAATTGCTATTTCAAGTGTGGTAGGTATTCTAGAATTCAGCTCATGTACCTTACAATATACAACGTAATCATTAAAATGACACCCGAAAATCGAATGTTTATTATCTGATTGGTACCACGTTATGGTCACTTTTCCATGTCCAATGCAAAAATTATCCATAGTATAGATCCTATATCATGAATATGTATGTTTTAACAAAAATATCCATTTCAAGAATAGGTAAAATCTGACTTTATTTATTTTAGCTAAAAGTAAACATTGCAACAAGAAAATTGCTATTTTAAGTGTGGTAGGTATTCAAAAATCTAGCCCATGTAGCTTACTATATACAACGTAATCATTAAAATGACACCTGAAAATTGAATGTTTATTATCTGATTGGTACCACGTTATTGTCACTTTTGCATGTCCAATGCTAAAATTATCCATATTATTGATCCTAAAGCATGATTATGAATGTTATAACAAAAATATCCATTTCAACAATAGGTAAAATCTGAATTAATTTTTGTAAAAAATCTCATAAATATTTGCTTCCGCGCTTGAATTTTATAATTCTTCATCATATTTTAGCTAAAAGAAAACATTGCAGGAAAAAATTGCTAATTTAAGTGTGGTAGGTATTCTAGAATCCAGCCCATGTAGCTTATAATATACAACGTATTCATCAAGAAAAGGTAAAATCTGACTTTTTTTGTAAAAAATCATATAATTATTTGCTACCGCGCCCGAATTTTATAATTTTTCATCATATTTTAGCTAAAAAAAACATTGCAACAAGAAAATTCCTATTTCAAGTGTGGTACGTATCCTAGAATTCATCTTATGTACCTTACAATATACAACGTATTGATTAAGAATAGGTAAAATCTGACTTTATTTTTGTAAAAAATCATATCAATATTTGCTTCCGCGCCCGAATTTTATAATTCTTCATCATATTTTAGCTAAAAGAAAACATTCACACAAGAAAATTGCTATTTCAAGTGTGGTAGGTATTCTAAAGTCCAGCCCATATAGCTAACAATATACAACGTATTCATCAAGAATAGGTAAAATCTGACTTAATTTTTGTAAAAATCATATAAATATTTGCTTCCGCGCCCGAATTTTATAATTCTTCATCATATTTTAGCTAAAAGAAAACATTTCAAGAGGAAATTTCTATTTCGAATGTGGTAGGTATTTTAGAATCCAGCCCATGTAGCTTACAATATACAACGTATTCATCAAGAATAGGTAAAATCTGACTTTATTTTTGGAAAAAATCATATAAATATTTGCTTGCGCGCCCGAATTTTATAATTCTTGATCATATTTTAGCTAAAAGAAAACAATGAAACAAGAAATTCGCTATTTCAAGTGTGGTAGGTATTCTAGAGTCCAGTCCATGTAGCTTACAATATACAACGTATTCATCAAGAATAGGTAAAATCTGACTTTACTTATGTAAAAAATCATATAACTACTTGCTTCCGTGCCCGAATTTTATAATTCTTTATTATATTTTAGCTAAAAGAAAATATTGCAACAAGAAAATTTCTATTTCAAGTGTGGTAGGTATTCTAGAATCCAGCTCATGCAGCTTATAATATACAACGTATTCATCAAGAAAAGGTAAAATCTGACTTTTTTGTAAAAAATCATATAAAAATTTGCTTTCGCGCCCGAATTTTATAATTTTTTATCATATCTTAGCTAAAAAAAACATTGCAACACGAAAATTGCTATTTCAAGAGTGGTAGGTATTCTAGAATCCAGCCCATGTAGCTTACAATATACAACGTATTCATCAAGAATAGGTAAAATCTGATATTATTTTTGTAAAAAATCATATAAATATTTGTTTCCGCGACCGAATTTTATAATTCTTCATCACATTTCAGCTAAAAGAAAACATTGCAACAAGAGAATTGCAATTTCAAGTGTGGTAGGTATTATAGAATCTAGCCCATGTAGCTTACTTTATACAACGTAATCATTAAAATGACACCCAAAAATTGAATGTTTATTATCTGATTGGTACCACGTTATGGTCACTCTTGCATGTCCAATGCGAAAATTATCCATAGTATTGATTTTAAAGCATGAATATGAATGTTTTAACAAAAATATCCTTTTCAAGAATAGGTAAAATCTAACATTATTTTTGTAAAAAATCATATAAATATTTGCTTCCGCGCCCGAATTTTATAATTCTTCATCATATTTTAGCTAAAAGAAAACATTGAAACAAGAAAATTGCTATTTCAAGTGAGGTAGGTATTCTAGAATTCAGCCCATGTAGCTTACAATATACAACGTAATCATCAATAATAGGTAAAATTTGACTTTATTTTTGTAAAAAGCATATAAATATTTGCTTCCGCGCCCGAATTTTATAATTCTTCATCATATTTTAGCTAAATGAAAATATTTCAACATGAAAATTGGTATTTCAAGTGTGGTAGGTATTCTAGAATCAAGCCCATGTAGCTTACAATATACAACGTATTTATCATGAATAGGTAAAATCTGACTTTATATTTGTAAAAAATCATATAAATATTTGCTTCCGAGCCCGAATTTTATATGTCTTCATCATATTTTAGCTAAAAGAAAACATTGCAACAAGAAAATTGCTACTTTAAGTGTGGTAGGTGTTCTAGAATCCAGCCCATGTAGCTTATAATATACAACGTATTCATTAATATGACACCAGAGAATTTAATGTTTATTATCTGATTGGTACCACGTTATGGTCACTTTGCATGTCCAATGCTAAATTTATCCATAGTATAGATCCTAAAGCAAGATTATGAATATTTTAACAAAAATATCCATTTTAAGAATAGGTAAAATCTGATTTTATTTTTGTAAAAAATCATATAAATATTTGCTTTCGCTCCCGAATTTTATAATTTTTCATCATATTTTAGCTAAAAAAAAAACATTGCAACAAGATAATTGCTATTTCAAGTGTGGTAGGTATTCTAGAATCTAGCCCATGTAGCTTACTATATACAACGTAATCATTAAAATGACACAAGAAAATCGAATGTTTATTATCTGATTGGTACCACGTTATGGTCACTTTTCCATGTCCAATGCAAAAATTATACATAGTATAGATCCTATAGCATGAATATGTACGTTTTAACAATAATATCCATTTCAAGAATAGGTAAAATATGACTTTATTTATTTTAGCTAAAAGAAATCATTGCAACAAGAAAATTTCTATTTTAAGTGTGCTAGGTATTCTAAAATCTAGCCCAGGTGGCTTACTATATACAACGTAATCATTAAAATGACACCCGAAATTTGAATGTTTATTATCTGATTGGTACCACGTTATTGTCACTTTTGCATGTCCAATGCTAAAATTATCCATGATATTGATTCTTAAGCATGAATATGAATGTTTTAACAAAAATATCCATTTCAAGAAAAGGTAAAATCTGACTTAATTTTTGTAAAAAATCACATAAATATTTGCTTCCGCCCCCGAATTTTATAATTCTTCATCATATTTTAGCGAAAAGAAAACATTGCAAAAAGAAAATTGCTATTTCAAGTGTGGTAGTTATTCTAGAATTCAGCTCATGTACCTTATAATATACAACGTATTCATCAAGAATAGGTAAAATCAGATTTTATTTTTGTAAAAAATCATATATATATTTGCTTCCGCGCCCGAATTTTATATATTTTCAACATAGTTTAGCCAAAAGAAAACATTGCAACAAGATAATTGCTATTTCAAGTGTGGTAGGTATTCTAGAATCTAGCCCATGTAGCTTACTATATACAACGTATTCATCAAGAATAGGTAAAATCTGACATTATTTTTGTAAAAAATCATATAAATATTTGCTTCCGCGCCCGAATTTTATAATTGTTCATCATATTTTAGCTAAAAGAAAACATTGCAACAAGAAAATTGCAATTACAAGTTTGGTAGGTATTCTAGAATCTAGCCCATGTAGCTTACTATATACAACGTAATCATTAAAATGACACCCGAAAATCGAATGTTTATTATCTGATTGGTACCACGGTATGGTCACTTTTCCATGTCCAATGCAAAAATTATCCATAGTATAGATCCTATAGCATGAATATGTATGTTTTAACAAAAATATCTATTTCAAGAATAGGTAAAATCAGACTTTATTTATTTTAGCTAAAAGAAAATATTGCAACAATAAAATTGCTATTTTAAGTGCAGTAGGTATTCCAAAATCTAGCCCATGTAGTTTACTATATACAACGTAATCATTAAAATGACACACGAAAATTGAATGTTTATTATCGGATTGGTACCACGTTATGGTCACTTTTGCATGTCCAATGCGAAAATTATCCATAGCATTGATTCTAAAGCATAAATATGAATGTTTTAACAAAAATATCCTTTTCAAGAATAGGTAAAATCTGACATTATTTTTGTAAAAAATCATATAAATATTTGCTTCCGCGACCGAATTTTATAATTCTTCAATATATTTTAGCTAAAAGAAAACAATGCAACAAGATAATTGCTATATCAAGTGTGGTAGGTATACTAGAATCCAGCCCATGTAGCTTACAATATACAACGTATTCATTAAAATTACACCTGAAAATTTTATGTTTATTATCAGATTGGTACTAAGTTATGGTCACTTTTGCATGTCCAAAGCTAAAATTATCCATAGTATAGATCCTAAAGCATGAAAATGAATGTTTTAGCAAAAATATTCATCTCATGAATAGGTAAAATCAGACTTTATTTTCGTAAAAAATGATATAAATATTTGCTTCCGCGCCCGAATTTTATAATTCTTCATCATATTTTAGCTAAAAGAAAACATTGCATAAAGAAAATTGCTATTTCAATTGTGGTAGGTATTCTAAAATCCAGCCCATGTAGCTTACAATATACAACGTATTCATCAAGAATATGTAAAATCTGACTTAATTTTTATAAGATATCATGTAAATATTTACTTACGCGCCCGAATTTTATAATTCTTTATCATATTTTAGCTAAAAGAAAACATTGCAACAAGAAAATTGCTATTTTAAGTGTGGTAGGTATTCTAGAATCCATCCCATGTAGCTTACAATATACAACGTATTCATCAAGAATAGGTAAATTCTGACATTATTTTTGTAAAAAATCATATGAATATTTGCTTCCGCGTCCGAATTTTATAATTCTTTATCATATTTTAGCTAAAAGAAAATATTGCAACAAGAAAATTGCTATTTCAAGTGTGGTAGGTATTCTAAAATCCAGCCCATGTAGCTTACAATATACAACGTATTTATTAAGAATAAGTAAAATCTGACATTATTTTTGTAAAAAATTATATCAATATTTGCTTCAGCGCCCGAATTTTATAATTCTTCATCATATTTTAGATAAAAGATAACATTGCAACTAGAAAATTGCTATTTCAAGTGTGGTAGGTATTCTAGAATCCGGCCCATGTAGGTTACAATATACAATGTATTCATCAAAAATAGGTAAAATCTGACTTTCTTTTTGTAAAAAATTATATACATATTTGCTTCAGCGCCCGAATTTTATAATTCTTCATCATATTTTAGCTAAAAGAAAACATAGCAACAAGAAAATTGCTATTTCAAGTGTGGTGGGTATTCTAGAATCCAGCCCATGTAGCTTACAATATACAACGTATTCATCAAGAATAGGTAAAATCTGACTTTATTTTTGTAAAAAATCATATAAATATTTGCTTTTGCGCCCAAATTTTATATATCTTCATCATATTTTAGCTAAAAGAAAACATTGCAACAAGAAAATTGCTATTTCAAGTGTGGTAGGTATTCTGGAATCCAGCCCATGTAGTTTACAATATACAACGTATTCATCAAGAAAAGGTAAAATCTGACTTTTTTTTTGTAAATAATCATATAAATATTTTCTTCCGCGCCCGAATTTTATAATATTTCATTATAATTTAGCTTAAAGGCAACATTGCAACAAGAAAATTGCTATTTCAAGTGTGGTAGGTATTCTAGAATCCAGCTCATGTTGCTTACATTACACAACGTATTCATCAAGAATAGGAAAAATCTGACTTTATTTTTGTAAAAAATCATATAAATATTTGCTTCCGCGCCCGAATTTTAAAATTATTTATCATATTTTAGCTAAAAGAAAACATTGCAACAAAAAAATTGCTATTTCAAGTGTGGTAGGTATTCTAGAATCCAGCCCATGTAGCTTACAATATACAACGTATTCATTAAAAATAGGTAAAATCTGACTTTATTTTTGTAAAAAAATATATCAATATTTGCTTCAGCGCCCGAATTTTATAATTCTTCATCATATTTTAGATAAAAGACAACATTGCAACAAGAAAATTGCTATTTCAAGTGTGGTCGGTATTCTAGAATCCGGCCCATGTAGCTTACAATATACAACGTATTCATCAAGAATAGGTAAAATCTGACTTTATTTTTGTAAAAAATCATATAAATATTTGCTTCCGCGCCCGAATTTTATAATTCTTCATCATATTTTAGCTAAAAGAAAACATTGCAACAAGAAACTTGCTATTTCAAGTGTAATAGGTATTCTAGAGTCCAGCCCATGTAGTTTACAATATACAACGTATTCATCAAGAATAGGTAAAATCTGACTTTATTTTTGTAAAAAGTCATATAAATATTTAATTCCGCGTCCGAATTTTATAATTCTTCATCATATTTTAGCTAAAAGAAAACATTGCAACAAGAAAATTGCTATTTCAAGTGTGATAGGTATTCTAGAATCCAGCCCATGTAGCTCACAATATACAACGTTTTCATCAAAAATAGGTAAAATCTGACTTTATTTTTGTGAAAAATTATATAAATATTTTCTTCAGCGCCCGAATTTTATAATTCCTCATCATATTTTAGCTAAAATAAAACATTGCAACAAGAAAATTGCAATTTCATGTGTGGTGGGTATTCTAGAATCCAGCCCATGTAGCTTACAATATACAACGTATTCATCAAGAATAGGTAAAATCTGACTTTATTTTTGTAAAAAATCGTATAAATATTTGCTTTTGCGCCCAGATTTTATAATTCTTCATGATATTTTAGCTAAAAGAAAACATTGCAACAAGAAAATTATTATTTCAAGTGTGATAGGTATTCTAGAATCCAGCCCATGTAGCTCACAATATACAACGTTTTCATCAAAAATAGGTAAAATCTGACTTTATTTTTGTAAAAAATTATATAAATATTTTCTTCAGCGCCCGAATTTTATAATTCCTCATCATATTTTAGCTAAAATAAAACATTGCAACAAGAAAATTGCTATTTCATGTGCGGTGGGTATTCTAGAATCCAGCCCATGTAGCTTACAATATACAACGTATTCATCAAGAATAGGTAAAATCTGACTTTATTTTTGTAAAAAATTGTATAAATATTTGCTTTTGCGCCCAGATTTTATAATTCTTCATGATATTTTAGCTTAAAGAAAACATTGCAACAAGAAAATTGCTATTTCAAGTGTGGCAGGTATTCTAGAATCCGGCCCATGTAGCTTACAATATACAACGTATTCATCAAAAATAGGTAAAATCTCACTTTATTTTTGTAAAAAATTATATCAATATTTGCTTCAGCGCCCGAATTTTATAATTCTTCATCATATTTTAGATAACATTGCAACAAGAAAATTCCTATTTCAAGTGTGGTAGGTATTCTAGAATCCGGCCCATGTAGCTTACAATATACAATGTATTCATCAAAAATAGGTAAAATCTGACTTTCTTTTTGTAAAAAATTATATAAATATTTGCTTCAGCACCCGAATTTTATAATTCTTCATCATATTTTAGCTAAAAGAAAACATTGCAACAATAAAATTGCTATTTCTAGTGTGGTGGGTATTCTAGAATCCAGCCCATGTAGTTTACAATATACAACGCATTCATCAAGAATATTTAAAATCTGACTTTATTTTTGTAAAAAATCATATACAAATATTTGCTTCCGCGCCCGAATTTTAAAATTCTTCATCATAATTTAGCTAAAAGAAAACATTGCAACAAGGAAATTGCTATTTCAAGTGTGGTAGGTATTCTAGAATCCAGCTCATGTAGCTTACATTATACAACGTATTCATTAAAATGACACCCGAAAATTGATTGTTTATTATCTGATTGGTACCACGCTATGGTCACTTTTGCATGCCTAATGCTAGAATTATCCATAGTATAGATCCTAAAGCATGAATATGAATGTTTTAACAAAAATATCCATTTCAAGAATAGGTAAAATCTGACTTTATTTTTGTAAAGATTCATATAAATATTTGCTTCCGCGCCCGAATTTTATAATTATACTTCATATTGTAGCTAAAAGAAAACATTGAAACAAGATAATTGCTATTTCAAGTGTGGTAGGTATTCTAGAATCCAGCCCATGTAGCTCACAATATACAACGCATTCATCAAGAATAGGTAAAATCTGACTTTATTTTTGTAAAAAATCATATAAATATTTGCTTCCGCGTCCGAATTTTATAATTCTTTATCATATTTTAGCTAAAAGAAAACATTGCAACAAGAAAATTGCTATGTCAAGTGTGATAGGTATTCTAGAATCCAGCCCATGTAGCTCACAATATACAACGCATTCATCAAGAATAGGTAAAATCTGACTTTATTTTTGTAAAAAATCATATATAAATATTTGCTTCCGCGCCCGAATTTTAAAATTCTTCATCATATTTTAGCTAAAAGTACCATTGCAACAAGAAAATTGGTATTTCAAGTTTGGTATGTATTCTAGAATCCAGCTCATGTAGCTTACAATATACAACGTATTTATCAGGAATAGGTAAAATATGACTTTTTTTGTAAATAATCATATAAATATTTTCTTCCGCACCCGAATTTTATAATTTTTCTTTATATTTAGCTTAAAGACAACATTGCAACAAGAAAATTGCTATTTCAAGTGAGGTAGGTATTCTAGAATCCAGCTCATGTAGCTTACATTATACAACATATTCATTAAAATGACACCCGAAAATTGAATGTTTATTATCTGATTGGTACCACGCTATGGTCACTTTTGCATGTCTAATGCTAAAATTATCCATAGTTTAGATCCTAAAGCATGAATATGAATGTTTTAACAAAAATATCCATTTCAAGAATAGGTAAAACGAATTTTATAATTCTTCATCATATTTTAGCTAAAAGGAAACATTGCAACAAGAAAATTTCTATTTCAAGTGTGGTAGGCACTCTAGAATCCAGCCCATGTAGCTTACAATATACAACGTATTCATCAAAAAGAGGTAAGATCTGACTTTATTTTTGTAAAAAATTATATAAATATTTGCTTCAGCGCCCGAATTTTATAAGTCTTCATAATATTTTAGCTAAAAGAAAACATTGCAACAAGAAAATTGCTATTTCAAGTGTGGTGGGTATTCTAGAATCCAGCCCATGTAGCTTACAATATACAACGTATTCATCAAGAATATTTAAAACCTGACTTTATTTTTGTAAAAAATCATATAAATATTTGCTTTTGCGACCAAATTTTATAATTCTTCATCATATTTTAGCTAAAAGAAAACATTGCAACAAGAAAATTGCTATTTTAAGTGTGGTAGGTATTCTAGAATCCAGCCCATGTAGCTTACAATATACAACGTTTTATCAACAATAGGTTAAATCTGACTTTATTTTTGTGAAAAATCATATAAATCTTTGCTTCCGCGCCCGAATTTTATAATTCTTCATCATATTATATCTAAAAGAAAACATTGCAAGAAGAAAATTGCTAATTCAAGTGTGGTAGTTATTCTAGAATCAAGCTTATGTAGCTTACAATATACAACCTATTCATCAAGAAAAGGTAAATTCTGACTTTATTTTTCTAAAAAATCATATAAATATTTGCTTTCGCGCCCGAATTTTATAATTCTTTATCATATATTAGCTAAAAGAAAGCATTGCAATGAGAAAATTGCTATTTCAAGTGTGGTAGGTATTCTTGAATCCAGCTCATGTAGCTTACAATATACAACATATTCATCAAGAATAGGTAAAATCTGACTTTATTTTTGTAAAAAATTATATAAAAATTTGCTTCGGCGCCCGAATTTTATAATTCTTCATCATATTTTAGCTAAAAGAAAACATTGCAACAAGAATATTGCTATTTTAAGTGTGGTAGGTATTCTAGAATCCAGCCCATGTAGCTTACAATATACAACGTTTTATCAACAATAGGTTAAATCTGACTTTATTTTTGTGAAAAATCATATAAATCTTTGCTTCCGCGCTTGAATTTTATAATTCTTCATCATATTATATCTAAAAGAAAACATTGCAAGAAGAAAATTGCTAATTCAAGTGTGGTAGTTATTCTAGAATCAAGCTTATGTAGCTTACAATATACAACCTATTCATCAAGAAAAGGTAAATTCTGACTTTATTTTTGTAAAAAATCATATAAATATTTGCTTTCGCGCCCGAATTTTATAATTCTTTATCATATATTAGCTAAAAGAAAGCATTGCAATGAGAAAATTGCTATTTCAAGTGTGGTAGGTATTCTTGAATCCAGCTCATGTAGCTTACAATATACAACATATTCATCAAGAATAGGTAAAATCTGACTTTATTTTTGTAAAAAATTATATAAAAATTTGCTTCGGCGCCCGAATTTTATAATTCTTCATCATACTTTAGCTAAAAGAAAACATTGCAACAAGAATATTGCTATTCCAAGTGTGGTAGGTATTCTAGAATCCAGCCCATGTAGCTTACAATATACTACGTATTCATCAAGAAAAGGTAAAATCTGACTTTATTTTTGTAAATAATCATATAAATATTTGCTTCCGCGCCCGAATTTTATAATTTTTTATCATGCTTACCTTAAAGAAAACATTGCAACAAGAAAATTGCTATTTCAAGTGTGGTATGTATTTTAGAATCCAGCCCATGTAGCTTACAATATACAATGTATTCATCAAGAAAAGGTAAAATCTGACTTTATTTTTGTAAAAAATCATATAAATATTTGCTTCCGCGCCCGTATTTTATAATTTTTAATCATATTTTAGCTAAAAGATAACATTGCAACAAGATAATTACTATTTCAAGTGTGGTAGGTATTCTAGAATCCAGCCCATGCAGTTTGCAATATACAACGTATTCATTAAAATGACACCCGAAAATTGAATGTTTATTATCTGATTGGTACCAGGCTATGGTCACTTTTGCATGCCTAATGCTAAAATTATCCATAGTATAGATCCTAAAGCATGAATATGAATGTTTTAACAAAAATATCCATTTCAAGAATAGGTAAAATCTGACTTTATTATTGTAAAGAATCATATAAATATTTGCTTCCGCGCCCGAATTTTATAATTATACTTCATATTGTAGCTAAAAGAAAACATTGAAACAAGATAATTGCTATTTCAAGTGTGGTAGGTATTCTAGAATCCAGCCCATGTAGCTTACAATATACAACTTATTCATCAAGAATAGGTAAAATCTGTCTTTATTTTTGTAAAAATTCATAAAAATATTTGCTTTCGCGCACGAATTTTATAATTTTTCTTCATATCTTAGCTAAAAGAAAACATTGCAACAAAAAAATTAGTGTTTCAAGTGTAGTAGGTGTTCTAGAATCCAGCCCATGTAGCTTATAATATACAACGTATTCATTAAAATGACACCCGAAAATTGAATGTTTATTATCTGATTGGTACCACGTTATGGTCACTTTTGCATATCAAATGCTAAAATTATCCATAAAATAGATCCTAAAGCAAGATTATTAATGGCTTAACAATAATATCCATTTCAAGAATAGGTAGAATCTGACTTTATTTTTGTAAAAAATAATATAAATATTTGCTTCCGCGCCCGAATTTTATAATTCTTTATCATATTTTAGCTAAAAGAAAACATTGCAACAAGAAAATTGCTATTTCAAGTGTGGTAGGTATTCTAGAGTCCAGCCCATGTAACTTACAATATACAACGTATTTATCAAGAATAGGTAAAACATGACTTTATTTTTGTAAAAAATCATATAAATATATGCTTCCGCGCCCGAATTTTATAATTCTTCATCATATTTTAGCTAAAAGAAAACATTGCAACAAGAAAATTGCTATTTCAAGTGTGGTAGGCACTCTAGAATCCAGCCCATGTAGCTTACAATATACAACGTATTCATCAAAAAGAGGTAAGATCTGACTTTATTTTTGTAAAAAATTATATAAATATTTGCTTCAGCGCCCGAATTTTATAATTCTTCATTATATTTTAGCTAAAAAAAAAACATTGCAACAAGAATATTGCTATTTCAAGTGTGGTGGGTATTCTAGAATCCAGCCCATGTAGCTTACAGTATACAACGTATTCATCAAGAATAGGTAAAACCTTACTGTATTTTTGTAAAAAATCATATAAATATTTGCTTTTGCACCCAAATTTTATAATTCTTCATCATATTTTAGCTAAAAGAAAACATTGCAACAAGAAAATTGCTATTTTAAGTGTGGTAGATATTCTAAAATCCAGCCCATGTAGCTTACAATTTACAACGTTTTATCAACAATAGGTAAAATCTGACTTTATTTTTGTGAAAAAATATATAAATCTTTGCTTCCGCGCCCGAATTTTATAATTCTTCATCATATTTTAGCTAAAAGAAAACATTGCAACAAGAAAATTGCTATTTCAAGTGTGGTAGGTATTCTGGACTCCAGCTTATGTAGCTTACAATATACAACGTATTTATCAAGAATAGGTAAAACATGACTTTATTTTTGTAAAATATCATATAAATATTTGCTTCCGCTCCCGAATTTTATAATTCTTCATTATATTTTAGCTAAAAGAAAACATTGCAACAAGAAAATTGCTATTTCAAGTGTGGTAGGCACTCTAGAATCCATCCCATGTAGCTTACAATATACAACGTATTCATCAAAAAGAGGTAAGATCTGACTTTATTTTTGTAAAAAATTATATAAATATTTGCTTCAGCGCCCGAATTTTATAATTCTTCATTATATTTTAGCTAAAAAAAAAACATTGCAACAAGAATATTGCTATTTCCAGTGTGGTGGGTATTCTAGAATCCAGCCCATGTAGCTTACAATATACAACGTATTCATCAAAAATAGTTAAAATCTGACTTTATTTTTGTAAAAAATCATATAAATATTTTCTTCCGCGCCCGATTTTTATAATTCCTCATCATATTTTAGCTAAAAGAAAACATTGCAACAAGAAAATTGATATTTCAAGTGTGGTAGGTATTCTAGAATCCAGTGCATGTAGCTTACAATATACAACGTATTCATCAAGAAAAGGTAAAATCTGACATTATTTTTGTAAAAAATCATATAAATATTTGCTTTTGCGCCCGAATTTTATAATTTTTCATCATATTTTAGCTAAACGATAACATTGCAACAAGAAAATTGCTATTTAAAGTGTGGTAGGTATTCTAGAATCCAGCCCATGTAGCTTACAATATACAACGTATTCATCACAAAAGATAAAAACTGACTTTATGTTTGTAAAAAATCATATAAATATTTGCTTCCGCGCCCGAATTTTATAATTCTTCATCATATTTTAGCTAAAAGAAAACATTGATACAAGATAATTGCTATTTCAAGTGTGGTAGGTATTCTAGAATACAGCCCATGTAGCTTACAATATACAACGTATTTATCAAGAATAGGTAAAATCTGACTTTATTTTTGTAAAAAATCATATAAATATTTGCTTCCGCGTCCGAATTTTATAATTGTTTATCATATTTTAGCTAAAAGAAAACATTGCAACAAGAAAATTGCTATTTCAAGTGTGGTAGGTATTCCAGAGTCCAGCCCATGTAGCTTACAATATACAACGTATTCATTAAAAAGAGGTAAGATCTGACTTTATTTTTGTAAAAAATTATATAAATATTTGCTTCAGCGCCCGAATTTTATAAGTCTTCATAATATTTTAGCTAAAAGAAAACATTGCAACAAGAAAATTGCTATTGCAAGTGTGGTGGGTATTCTAGAATCCAGCCCACGTAGCTTACAATATACAACGTATTCATCAAGAATATTTAAAACATGACTTTATTTTCGTAAAAAATCATATAAATATTTGCTTTTGCGACCAAATTTTATAATTCTTCATCATATTTTAGCTAAACGAAAACATTGCAACAAGAAAATTGCTATTTTAAGTGTGGTAGGTATTCTAGAATCCAGCCCGTGTAGCTTACAATATACAACGTTTTATCAACAATAGGTTAAATCTGACTTTATTTTTGTGAAAAATCATATAAATCTTTGCATCCGCGCCCGAATTTTATAATTCTTCATCATATTTTATCTAAAAGAAAACATTGCAAGACGAAAATTGCTATTTCAAGTGTGGTAGTTATTCTAGAATCAAACTTATGTAGCTTACAATATAACACCTATTCATCAAGAAAAGGTAAATTCTGACTTTATTTTTGTAAAAAATCATATAAATATTTGCTTTCGCGCCCGAATTTTATAATTCTTTATCATATATTAGCTAAAAGAAAACATTGCAACGAGAAAATTGCTATTTCAAGTGTGGTAGGTATTCTTGAATCCAGCTCATGTAGCTTACAATATACAACGTATTCATCAAAAAAGGTAAAATCTGACTTTACGAGATGTTTGTAAAAAATCATATAAATATTTGCTTCCGCGCCCGAATTTTATAAATCTTCATCATATTTTAGCTAAAAGAAAACATTGCAAGAAGAAAATTGCTATTTCAAGTGTGGTAGGTATTCTAGAATCCAGCCCATGTAGCTCACAATATACAACATATTCATCAAGAAAAGGTAAAATCTGACTTTATTTTTGTAAATAATCATATAAATATTTGCTTCCGCGCCCGAATTTTATAATTTTTTATCATGCTTAGCTTAAAGAAAACATTGCAACAAGAAAATTGCTATTTCAAGTGTGGTAGGTATTTTAGAATCCAGCCCATGTAGCTTACAATATACAACGTATTCATCAAGAAAAGGTAAAATCTGACTTTATTTTTGTAAAAAATCATATAAATATTTGCTTCCGCGCCCGTATTTTATAATTTTTCATCATATTTTAGCTAAAAGATAACATTGCAACAAGATAATTACTATTTCAAGTGTGGTAGGTATTCTAGAATCCAGCCCATGCAGTTTGCAATATACAACGTATTCATTAAAATGACACCCGAAAATTGAATGTTTATTATCTGATTGGTACCAGGCTATGGTCACTTTTGCATGCCTAATGCTAAAATTATCCATAGTATAGATCCTAAAGCATGAATATGAATGTTTTAACAAAAATATCCATTTCAAGAATAGGTAAAACCTGACTTTATTTTTGTAAAAAATCATATAAATATTTGCTTTTGCGCCCAAATTTTATAATTCTTCATCATATTTTAGCTAAAAGAAAACATTGCAACAAGAAAATTGCTATTTTAAGTGTGGTAGGTATTCTAGAATCCAGCCCGTGTAGCTTACAATATACAACGTTTTATCAACAATAGGTTAAATCTGACTTTATTTTTGTGAAAAATCATATAAATCTTTGCATCCGCGCCCGAATTTTATAATTCTTCATCATATTTTATCTAAAAGAAAACATTGCAAGACGAAAATTGCTATTTCAAGTGTGGTAGTTATTCTAGAATCAAACTTATGTAGCTTACAATATAACACCTATTCATCAAGAAAAGGTAAATTCTGACTTTATTTTTGTAAAAAATCATATAAATATTTGCTTTCGCGCCCGAATTTTATAATTCTTTATCATATATTAGCTAAAAGAAAACATTGCAACGAGAAAATTGCTATTTCAAGTGTGGTAGGTATTCTTGAATCCAGCTCATGTAGCTTACAATATACAACGTATTCATCAAAAAAGGTAAAATCTGACTTTACGAGATGTTTGTAAAAAATCATATAAATATTTGCTTCCGCGCCCGAATTTTATAAATCTTCATCATATTTTAGCTAAAAGAAAACATTGCAAGAAGAAAATTGCTATTTCAAGTGTGGTAGGTATTCTAGAATCCAGCCCATGTAGCTCACAATATACAACATATTCATCAAGAAAAGGTAAAATCTGACTTTATTTTTGTAAATAATCATATAAATATTTGCTTCCGCGCCCGAATTTTATAATTTTTTATCATGCTTAGCTTAAAGAAAACATTGCAACAAGAAAATTGCTATTTCAAGTGTGGTAGGTATTTTAGAATCCAGCCCATGTAGCTTACAATATACAACGTATTCATCAAGAAAAGGTAAAATCTGACTTTATTTTTGTAAAAAATCATATAAATATTTGCTTCCGCGCCCGTATTTTATAATTTTTCATCATATTTTAGCTAAAAGATAACATTGCAACAAGATAATTACTATTTCAAGTGTGGTAGGTATTCTAGAATCCAGCCCATGCAGTTTGCAATATACAACGTATTCATTAAAATGACACCCGAAAATTGAATGTTTATTATCTGATTGGTACCAGGCTATGGTCACTTTTGCATGCCTAATGCTAAAATTATCCATAGTATAGATCCTAAAGCATGAATATGAATGTTTTAACAAAAATATCCATTTCAAGAATAGGTAAAACCTGACTTTATTTTTGTAAAAAATCATATAAATATTTGCTTTTGCGCCCAAATTTTATAATTCTTCATCATATTTTAGCTAAAAGAAAACATTGCAACAAGAAAATTGCTATTTTAAGTGTGGTAGGTATTCTAGAATCCAGCCCATGTAGCTTACAATTTACAACGTTTTATCAACAATAGGTAAAATCTGACTTTATTTTTGTGAAAAATTATATAAATCTTTGCTTCCGCGCCCGAATTTTATAATTCTTCATCATATTTTAGCTAAAAGAAAACATTGCAACAAGAAAATTGCTATTTCAAGTGTGGTAGGCACTCTAGAATCCAGCCCATGTAGCTTACAATATACAACGTATTCATCAAAAAGAGGTAAGATCTGACTTTATTTTTGTAAAAAATTATATAAATATTTGCTTCAGCGCCCGAATTTTATAATTCTTCATTATATTTTAGCTAAAAAAAAAACATTGCAACAAGAATATTGCTATTTCAAGTGTGGTGGGTATTCTAGAATCCAGCCCATGTAGCTTACAGTATACAACGTATTCATCAAGAATAGGTAAAACCTTACTGTATTTTTGTAAAAAATCATATAAATATTTGCTTTTGCGCCCAAATTTTATAATTCTTCATCATATTTTAGCTAAAAGAAAACATTGCAACAAGAAAATTGCTATTTTAAGTGTGGTAGATATTCTAAAATCCAGCCCATGTAGCTTACAATTTACAACGTTTTATCAACAATAGGTAAAATCTGACTTTATTTTTTGTGAAAAATTATATAAATCTTTGCTTCCGCGCCCGAATTTTATAATTCTTCATCATATTTTAGCTAAAAGAAAACATTGCAACAAGAAAATTGCTATTTCAAGTGTGGTAGGTATTCTGGACTCCAGCTTATGTAGCTTACAATATACAACGTATTTATCAAGAATAGGTAAAACATGACTTTATTTTTGTAAAATATTATATAAATATTTGCTTCCGCTCCCGAATTTTATAATTCTTCATTATATTTTAGCTAAAAGAAAACATTGCAACAAGAAAATTGCTATTTCAAGTGTGGTAGGCACTCTAGAATCCAGCCCATGTAGCTTACAATATACAACGTATTCATCAAAAAGAGGTAAGATCTGACTTTATTTTTGTAAAAAATTATATAAATATTTGCTTCAGCGCCCGAATTTTATAATTCTTCATTATATTTTAGCTAAAAAAAAAACATTGCAACAAGAATATTGCTATTTCAAGTGTGGTGGGTATTCTAGAATCCAGCCCATGTAGCTTACAATATACAACGTATTCATCAAAAATAGTTAAAATCTGACTTTATTTAAGTAAAAAATCATATAAATATTTTCTTCCGCGCCCGATTTTTATAATTCCTCATCATATTTTAGCTAAAAGAAAACATTGCAACAAGAAAATTGCTATTTCAAGTGTGGTAGGTATTCTAGAATCCAGTGCATGTAGCTTACAATATACAACGTATTCATCAAGAAAAGGTAAAATCTGACATTATTTTTGTAAAAAATCATATAAATATTTGCTTTTGCGCCCGAATTTTATAATTTTTCATCATATTTTAGCTAAACGATAACATTGCAACAAGAAAATTGCTATTTAAAGTGTGGTAGGTATTCTAGAATCCAGCCCATGTACCTTACAATATACAACGTATTCATCACAAAAGATAAAAACTGACTTTATGTTTGTAAAAAATCATATAAATATTTGCTTCCGCGCCCGAATTTTATAATTCTTCATCATATTTTAGCTAAAAGAAAACATTGATACAAGATAATTGCTATTTCAAGTGTGGTAGGTATTCTAGAATACAGCCCATGTAGCTTACAATATACAACGTATTTATCAAGAATAGGTAAAATCTGACTTTATTTTTGTAAAAAATCATATAAATATTTGCTTCCGCGTCCGAATTTTATAATTTTTCTTCATATCTTAGGTAAAAAAAAACATTGCAACAAAAAAATTAGTGTTTCAAGTGTTTTAGGTATTCTAGAATCCAGCCCATGTAGATTACAATATACAACGTATTCATTAAAATAACACCCGAAAATTGAATGTTTATTATCTGATTGGTACCACGTTATGGTCACTTTTGCATATCTAATGCTAAAATTATCCATAGTATAGATCCTAAAGCAAGATTATGAATGTTTTAAAAATAATATCCATTTCAAGAATAGGTAAAATCTGACTTTATGTTTGTAATAATATCAACTTGATCAACAACAATGATGCGTTGGTGTGCCTTTTTGGTGTTTCATATTTTTACGTGAGCAGTTTGTGCGTAAATTAATAAAAACCACACATTTTTTTCATTTTGAAACAAAAACTTCTAGAAGGATCCTAGTAGCCATGTCTAAATTTAAAAAGAAACAACCTGTCATCTGTCACTTATGACAATTAGTCTATGAACTTTAAAGGATTGTATTTTCAAATAGAACATTGATATTAAAGAAGTGAATACAGTATCATGATTAATAATCTTGAACAAAGGTGTTACAACTAATTTAAGTTTAAAACATAACGTATTTAATTAATATAAATTTTGACGTTTCCAAAGTCAAAAGTTAATGTTGCCAAATGTATGATGAAGTAACTAAATTAAAATCAAATATTCTTAAACTAACTACACTAAAGACGGTGGCAGTTGTATTAGGGTTGACAATATTAATTTATGAATTTAAAAATTAACTACTATTTTTTAATACAAACAGTGTTGCCAAATTATAAAGTAACTAAATAAAAATCAAATATTCCTAAATAAAATAAATTTAATTCTTTGCTGTGTTTGTTATTAATGGAAAGGAAACCATAAGGGCCAGTTTTAAAATGACAAAAAAAAATGTGTCATGTCGATCTGCATTTGTTTTTAAATATTTGCTTCCGCTCCCGAATTTTATAATTGTTTATCATATTTTAGCTAAAAGAAAACATTGCAACAAGAAAATTGCTATTTCAAGTGTGGTAGGTATTCCAGAGTCCAGCCCATGTAGCTTACAATATACAACGTATTCATCAAAAAGAGGTAAGATCTGACTTTATTTTTGTAAAAAATTATATAAATATTTGCTTCAGCGCCCGAATTTTATAAGTCTTCATAATATTTTAGCTAAAAGAAAACATTGCAACAAGAAAATTGCTATTTCAAGTGTGGTGGGTATTCTAGAATCCAGCCCATGTAGCTTACAATATACAACGTATTCATCAAGAATATTTAAAACCTGACTTTATTTTTGTAAAAAATCATATAAATATTTGCTTTTGCGACCAAATTTTATAATTCTTCATCATATTTTAGCTAAACGAAAACATTGCAACAAGAAAATTGCTATTTTAAGTGTGGTAGGTATTCTAGAATCCAGCCCATGTAGCTTACAATATACAACGTTTTCTCAACAATAGGTTAAATCTGACTTTATTTTTGTGAAAAATCATATAAATCTTTGCATCCGCGCCCGAATTTTATAATTCTTCATCATCCTATATACTAAAAGGCATGTGTCCGTGATGTTTATTTATTTTCATCACGACGATCGCCAAATTTTGTGGACAGCCTAACTACCTTAACCATGAAAGGGATTGTTGTAATTTTTTTTTTAGATTGCAGGGAATAATGTGTAGTTGTGCCTTTTGGGGGTCTCATATTTTTACTGTGAGTGGTTCTTGTGTAAAAAAATAAAAACTGTGCAAAATTAATAACTTGAAACAATGGATCCTAGTAGCCATGTCTAAATTTAAAAAGAGTCACGAGGTCATCTGTCACTTTTGACAATCTGTCTATGAACTTTAAACGATTCTAACTTTTTATAGAACATTGATATTAAAGAAGTAAATACAGTATCATGTATAATAGTCTTGAGCAAAGGTGTTACAATTAATTTAAGTTTAAAACATAACGTATTTAATTAATATAAATTTTGACGTTTCCAATGTCAAAAGTCAATGTTGCCAAATGTGTGATGAAGTAACTAAATTAAAATCGAATATTCCTAAATTAACTTCACTGAAGACGGTGGCAGTTGTATTAGGATTGACAATATTAATTTATAAATTTAAGAATTAACTACTACTTTTTCACACAAACAGTGTTGCCAAATTATGAAGTAGGTAACTAAATAAAAATAAAACATTCGTTAATAAAATAAATTGTATACTTTGCTATGTTTGATATCAAAAGAATAAAAACCATAAGGGCCGGTTTTGAAATGACAAAAAAAATATGTCAGATCGATCTGCATTTGATTTGCGCAAAAAGTTGTTACAAGTAGGTCGTCCTTGGATTTTAATGAAACGACACAATGTGGATTGGTGTGCACGAATGCCAAAAATGTTCTACGTCGATTAGAATTAGTTTTTTGCAAAATGTTATCTGAAATATGTTGTGTTTTGTATTGAATGAAAAGTCTCGGTGAGGGCTGGTGTACAAAAAAGAAAATTTTCCATGTTGATCGGCTTTTGTTTTATGCAAAAAGTTAATAGACATATGTCGTGTTTGGTATCTAATGAAAGGTCTCGGCGAGGGCTCGCATACAAATTTGACAAAAATGATATATGTCGATCGGCTTTTGTTTTTTGCAAAAAGTTTTTAAAAGTATGTCGAGTTTAGTCTCAAATGAAACGTCTTGTTGAGGGATAGCGTGCAGAATTGACAAAAATATTCCATGTCGATCGGCTTTTGTTTTTTGCAAAAAGTTGTCAGTAATATGTCGTGTTTGGTATCGAATGAAAGGTCTTGGCGAGGGCTCGCGTAGAGAATTGACAAAAATGATCTAGGTCGATCTGCTTTTGTTTTATGCAAAAAATTCTCAAAAGTATGTCGAGTTTGGTTTCAAATGAAAGGTCTCATTTAGGGTTAGCGTGCAGAATTGACAGAAATGTTCCTTTTCGATCAGCTTTTGTTTTCTGCAAAAAGTTCTTAAAAGTATGTCGAGTTTGGTCTCAAATGAAACGTCTTGTAGAGGGATAGCGTGCAGAATTGACAAAAATGTTCCATTCCGATCGGCTTTTGTTTTATGCAAAAAGTTCTTAAAAGTATGTCGAATTTGGTCTCAAATGAAACGTCTTGTTGAGGGATAGCGTGCAGAATTGACAAAAATATTCCATGTCGATCGGCTTTTGTTTTTTGCAAAAAGTTGTCAGAAATATGTCGTGTTTGGTATCGAATGAAAGGTCTTGGTGAGGGCTCGCGTAGAGAATTGACAAAAATGATCTAGGTCGATCTGCTTTTGTTTTATGCAAAAAATTCTCAAAAGTATGTCGAGTTTGGTCTCAAATGAAAGGTCTCATTTATGGTTAGCGTGCAGAATTGACAGAAATGTTCCTTTTCGATCAGCTTTTGTTTTCTGCAAAAAGTTCTTAAAAGCATGTCGAGTTTGGTCTCAAATGAAACGTCTTGTAGAGTGATAGCGTGCAGAATTAACAAAAATGTTCCATATCGATAGGATTTTGTTTTTTGCAAAAGGTTGTCACAAGTATATAGTGTTTGGTATCAAATGAAAAGTCTCGGCGTGGGTTAGCGTGTAAATATGATAAAAATGTTTCATGTCGATCGACTTTTGTTTTATGCAGAAAGTTGATAGAAGTATGTCGTGTATGGTATCAAATGAAAGGTCTCGGTGAGAATTGGGGTACATAAATGACAAAAATGTTTCAATGAAGGCTGGTGTGCAGAATTAACGAAAATGGTCAATGTCGACCGGCTCTTGTTTTTTGCAAAAAAAAATAATAGAAGTATATCGTGTTTGCAATCTAATGAAAGGTCTCGATGAGGTCTGACGTGGAAATATGAAATAATTGTTTCATGTCGATCGGCATTTGTTTTTTGCACTGACAGCGGAGCTCTAGGGAATGCTCGGCGTAGCCGAGAATTCGCTAGTATTTTATCTAAAAGAAAACATTGCAAGACGAAAATTGCTATTTCAAGTGTGGTAGTTATTCTAGAATCAAACTTATGTAGCTTACAATATAACACCTATTCATCAAGAAAAGGTAAATTCTGACTTTATTTTTGTAAAAAATCATATAAATATTTGCTTTCGCGCCCGAATTTTATAATTCTTTATCATATATTAGCTAAAAGAAAACATTGCAACGAGAAAATTGCTATTTCAAGTGTGGTAGGTATTCTTGAATCCAGCTCATGTAGCTTACAATATACAACGTATTCATCAAAAAAGGTAAAATCTGACTTTATGTTTGTAAAAAATCATATAAATATTTGCTTCCGCGCCCGAATTTTATAAATCTTCATCATATTTTAGCTAAAAGAAAACATTGCAAGAAGAAAATTGCTATTTCAAGTGTGGTAGGTATTCTAGAATCCAGCCCATGTAGCTCACAATATACAACATATTCATCAAGAAAAGGTAAAATCTGACTTTATTTTTGTAAATAATCATATAAATATTTGCTTCCGCGCCCGAATTTTATAATTTTTTATCATGCTTAGCTTAAAGAAAACATTGCAACAAGAAAATTGCTATTTCAAGTGTGGTAGGTATTTTAGAATCCAGCCCATGTAGCTTACAATATACAACGTATTCATCAAGAAAAGGTAAAATCTGACTTTATTTTTGTAAAAAATCATATAAATATTTGCTTCCGCGCCCGTATTTTATAATTTTTCATCATATTTTAGCTAAAAGATAACATTGCAACAAGATAATTACAATTTCAAGTGTGGTAGGTATTCTAGAATCCAGCCCATGCAGTTTGCAATATACAACGTATTCATTAAAATGACACCCGAAAATTGAATGTTTATTATCTGATTGGTATGGTCACTTTTGCATGCCTAATGCTAAAATTGTCCATAGTATAGATCCTAAAGCATGAATATGAATGTTTTAACAAAAATATCCATTTCAAGAATAGGTAAAATCTGACTTTATTATTGTAAAGAATCATATAAATATTTGCTTCCGCGTCCGAATTTTATAATTATACTTCATATTGTAGCTAAAAGAAAACATTGAAACAAGAAAATTGCTATTTCAAGTGTGGTAGGTATTCTAGAATCCAGCCCATGTAGCTTACAATATACAACTTATTCATCAAGAATAGGTAAAATCTGTCTTTATTTTTGTAAAAATTCATAAAAATATTTGCTTTCGCGCCCGAATTTTATAATTTTTCTTCATATCTTAGCTAAAAGAAAACATGGCAACAAGAAAATTGCTATTTCAAGTGTGGTAGGCACTCTAGAATCCAGCCCATGTAGCTTACAATATACAACGTATTTCATCAAAAAGAGGTAAGATCTGACTTTATTTTTGTAAAAAATTATATAAATATTTGCTTCAGCGCCCGAATTTTATAATTCTTCATTATATTTTAGCTAAAAAAAAAAACATTGCAACAAGAATATTGCTATTTCAAGTGTGGTGGGTATTCTAGAATACAGCCCATGTAGCTTACAATATACAACGTATTCATCAAGAATAGGTAAAACCTGACTTTATTTTTGTAAAAAATCATATAAATATTTGCTTTTGCGCCCAAATTTTATAATTCTTCATCATATTTTAACTAAAAGAAAACATTGCAACAAGAAAATTGCTATTTTAAGTGTGGTAGGTATTCTAGAATCCAGCCCATGTAGCTTACAATTTACAACGTTTTATCAACAATAGGTAAAATCTGACTTTATTTTTGTGAAAAATTATATAAATCTTTGCTTCCGCGCCCGAATTTTATAATTCTTCATCATATTTTAGCTAAAAGAAAACATTGCAACAAGAAAATTGCTATTTCAAGTGTGGTAGGTATTCTGGACTCCAGCTTATGTAGCTTACAATATACAACGTATTTATCAAGAATAGGTAAAACATGACTTTATTTTTGTAAAATATCATATAAATATTTGCTTCCGCTCCCGAATTTTATAATTCTTTATTATATTTTAGCTAAAAGAAAACATTGTAACAAGAAAATTGCTATTTCAAGTGTGGTAGGCACTCTAGAATCCAGCCCATGTAGCTTACAATATACAACGTATTCATCAAAAAAAGGTAAGATCTGACATTATTTTTGTAAAAAATTATATAAATATTTGCTTCAGCGCCCGAATTTTATAATTCTTCATTATATTTTAGCTAAAAAAAAAACGTTGCAACAAGAATATTGCTATTTCAAGTGTGGTGGGTATTCTAGAATCCAGCCCATGTAGCTTACAATATACAACGTATTCATCAAAAATAGTTAAAATCTGACTTTATTTTTGTAAAAAATCATATAAATATTTGCTTCCGCGTCCGAATTTTATAATTTTTCTTCATATCTTAGCTAAAAAAAAAACATTGCAACAAAAAAATTTGTGTTTCAAGTGTGGTAGGTATTCTAGAATCCAGCCCATGTAGATTACAATATACAACGTATTCATTAAAATAACACCCGAAAATTGAATGTTTATTATCTGATTGGTACCACGTTATGGTCACTTTTGCATATCTAATGCTAAAATTATCAATAGTATAGATCCTAAAGCAAGATTATGAATGTTTTAAAAATAATATCCATTTCAAGAATAGGTAAAATCTGACTTTATGTTTGTAATAATATCAACTTGATCAACAACAATGATGCGTTGGTGTGCCTTTTTGGTGTTTCATATTTTTACGTGAGCAGTTTTTGCGTAAATTAATAAAAACCACACATTTTTTTCATTTTGAAACAAAAACTTCTAGAAGGATCCTAGTAGCCATGTCTAAATTTAAAAAGAAACAACCTGTCATCTGTCACTTATGACAATTAGTCTATGAACTTTAAAGGATTGTATTTTCAAATAGAACATTGATATTAAAGAAGTGAATACAGTATCATGATTAATAATCTTGAACAAAGGTGTTACAACTAATTTAAGTTTAAAACATAACGTATTTAATTAATATAAATTTTGACGTTTCCAAAGTCAAAAGTCAATGTTGCCAAATGTATGATGAAGTAACTAAATTAAAATCAAATATTCTTAAACTAACTTCACTAAAGACGGTGGCAGTTGTATTAGGGTTGACAATATTAATTTATGAATTTAAAAATTAACTACTATTTTTTAATACAAACAGTGTTGCCAAATTATAAAGTAACTAAATAAAAATCAAATATTCCTAAATAAAATAAATTTAATTCTTTGCTGTGTTTGTTATTAATGGAAAGGAAACCATAAGGGCCAGTTTTAAAATGACAAAAAAAAATGTGTCATGTCGATCTGCATTTGTTTTTCGTAAAATGTTGTTAGAAGTAGGTTGTCCTTGGGTTTTAAGGAAACGACACAATACGGACTGGTGTGCACGAATGACAAAAATGTTCTATGTAGATTAGAATTTGTTTTTTGCAAAATGTTAAAAATGTCTTGTTTGAGTATTTTCGAATTACATAAGTCAATATTGCCTAATTTTTAATAAAGTAACTAAACAAATATTCCCAAATGAACATTACTGAAGACAGTGAATGTTATATTAGGCTAGGTCACGATGAAGGCTAGCGTGCAAAATGAGCAAAAATGTTCTATATCGAACGGCTCTTGTTTTTTGGAAAAAGTTGTAAGAAGTATGTCGTGTTTGGTATCAAATTAAAGGTCTCGGTGAGGGCTGGGGTACAAAAATGACAAAAATGTTTTATGTCGACCGGCTTTTATTTCTTACAAAAATTTCTCAAAAGTATGTTGAGTCTGGTGTCAAATGAAAGGTCTCGTTGAGGGCTATCGTGCAGAATTGACAAAAATTTTCCATGTCGATCGGCTTTTGTTTTATGCAAAAAGTTGTCAGAAGTATGTCGTGTTTGGTATCAAATGAAAGGTCTCGGAGAGGGCTAGCGTGTAGAATTGACAAAAATGTGCTATGACGATTGGTATTTGTTTTTTGCACAAAGTTGTCAGAAGTGTGTGGTGTTTGGTATCAAATGAAAGGTTTCAATGAAGGCTGGTGTGCAGAATTAACGAAAATGGTCAATGTCGATCGGCTTTTGTTTTTTGCAAAAGGTTGTCACAAGTATATAGCGTTTGGTATCAAATGAAAAGTCTCGGTGTGGGCTAGCGTGTAAATATGATAAAAATGTTTCATGTCGATCGACTTTTCTTTTATGCAGAAAGTTGTAAGAAGTATGTCGAGTTTGGTCTAAAATGAAAGGTCTCGTTGAGGACTAGCATGCAGAATTGACAAAAATGTTCCATTCCGATCGGCTTTTGTTTTCTGCAAAAAGTTGTCACAAGTGTGTCGTGTTTGGTATCAAATGAAAGGTCTCGGAGAGGGCTAGCGTGCAGAATTGACAAAAATGTGCTATCATCATCATCATCAATGGCACAAAATTCCTATGTGGAATAAGGCCTTAAGTACCTGAAGTACTTGTTTCGTGACATGTTTTACTTGCATTTTAGAGATGCAGGTTGTCAGCCTACAGTCTCTGCAAGGCCAGCACACACCGAGCCGTTGTGCGGCAACCCATCCAAATGGACAGGGCGGGCTATGTTGCTTATCTACACGATCAGACAAGACACGCCACGACCACACAACCGTACTGGCTGACAAAAATGTGCAATGCCGATCGGTATTTGTTTTTTTGCAAAATGTTGTCAGAAGTGTGTTGTGTTTGGTATCAAATGAAAGGTTTCAATAAAGGCTGGTGTGCAGATTTACGAAAATGGTCAATGTTGATGGGCTTTTGTTTTTTGCAAAAGGTTGTCACAAGTATATAGTTTTTGGTATCAAATGAAAAGTCTCGGTGTGGGCTAGCGTGTAGATATGATATAAATGTTTCATGTCGATCGACTTTTGTTTAATGCAAAAAGTTGTCAGAAGTATGTCGTGTATGGTATCAAATGAAAGGTCTCGGTGAGAATTGGGGTACATAAATGACAAACATGTTTCATGTCGACCGGCTTTTGTTTTTTGCAAAAAATTATTAGAAGTATCGTGTTTGCAATGCAATATAATGAAAGGTCTCGGTGAGGCCTGACGTGGATATATGAAATAATTGTTTCGTGTCGATCGGCGTTTGTTTTTTGCACTGACAGCGGAGCTCTATGAAATGCTCGGCGTAGCCGAGAATTCGCTAGTATTTTAGCTAAAAGAAAACATTGCAACAAGAAAATTGCTATTTCAAGTATAGTAGGTATTCTAGAATCCAGCCCATGTAGTTTACAATACACAATGTATACATTAAAATGAAACCCGAAAATTGAATGTTTATTATCAGATTGGTACCACGTTTTGGTCACTTTTGCAAGTACAATGCTAAAATTATTCGTAGTATAGATCCTAAAGCATAATTATGAATTTTTTAAAAAAATATCCATTTCAAGAATGGTAAAATCTTACTTTATTTTTGTAAAAAAATCATGTAAATATTTCCTTCCGCGCTCAAATTTTACAATCCTTTATCATATTTTAGCTAAAAGAAAACATTGCAACAAGGAAATTGCTATTTCAAGTGTGGTAGGTATCTAGAATCCAGCCCATGTAGGTTACAATATACAACGTATTCATTAAGAATAGGTAAAATCTGACTTTATTTTTGTAAAAAATAATATAAATATTTGCTTCCGCGCACGAATTTTATAATTTTTCATCATATTTTAGCTAAGAGAAAACATTGCAACAAGAAAATTGCAATTTCAAGTGTAGTAGGTATTCTAGAATCCAGCCCATGTAGCTTACAGTATACAACGTATTCGGCAAGAAAAGGTAAAATTTGACTTTATTTTTGTAAAAAATCATATAAATATTTGCTTCCGCGCCCGAATTTTATAATTTTCATTATATTTTAGCTAAAAGAAAACATTGCAACATGAAAATTGCTATTTCAATTGTAGTAAGTATTCTACAATACTGCCCATGTAGCTTACAATATATAACGTATTCATCGGGAATAGGTGAAACCTGACTTTATTTTTGTAAAAAATCATATAAATATTTGCTTCGGCGCCCGAATTTTATAATTCTTTATCATATTTTAGCTAAAAGAAAACATTGCTGCAAGAAAATTGCTATTTCAAGTGTGGTAGGTATTCTAGATATCAGCCCATTTAGCTTACTATATACAACGTATTCATTAAAATGACACCGGAAAATTAAATGTTTATTATCTGATTGGTACCACGATTTGGTCACTATTACATGTCCAATGCTTAAAACCATCCATAGTATAGATCCTAAAGGATGAATACGAATGTTTTAACAAAAATATCCATTTCAAGAATAGGTAAAATCAGATATTATTTTTGTAAAAAATCATATAAATATATGCTTCCGCGCATCAATTTTATAATTCTTCATCATATTTTAGCTAAAAGTAAACATTGCAACAGGAAAATTGCTATTTTAAGTGTGGTAGGTATTTTAGAATCCAGCCCATGTAGCTTACAATATACAACGTATTTAAAAAAATGACACCCGAAAATTAAACGTTTATTATCTGATTGGTACCACGTTTTGGTCACTTTTGCATGTCTAATGCTTAAAACCATCCATAGAATAGATCCTAAAGTATAAATATAAATGTTTTAACAAAAATATACATTTCAAGAAGAGGTAAAGTCTGACTTTATTTTTGTAAAAAATCATATAAATATTTGCTTCCGTGCCAAAGTTTTATAATTCTTCATCATATTTTAGCTAAAAGAAAACATTGCAACTAGAAAATTGCTATTTCAAGTGTAGTAGGTATTCTAGAATCCAGCCCTTGTAGCTTACAATATACAACGTATTCGTCAAGAAAAGGTAAAATATGACTTTATTATTGTAAAAAATCATATAAATATTCGCTTCCGCGCCCGAATTTTATAATTCATCATCATATTTTAGCTAAAAGAAAACAATGCAACAAGAAAATTGATATTTCAAGTGTGGTAAGTATTCAACAATCCTGCCCACGTAGCTTACAATATACACCGTATTCATCGGGAATAGGTAAAATCTGACTTCATTTTTGTAAAAATCATATAAATATTTGCTTCCGCGCCCGAATTTTATAATTCTTCATCATATTTTAGCTAAAAGAAAACATTGCAACAAGAAAATTGCTATTTCAAGTGTGGTAGGTATTCTAGAGTCCAGCCCATGTATCTTACAATATACAACGTATTCATTAAAATGACACCCGAAAATTGAAAGTTAATTATCTGTTGCATGTCCAATGCTAAAAGTATCCATAGTATAGAACCTAAAAGCATGAATATGAATGTTTTAATAAAAATATCCTTTTCAAAAATAGGTAAAATCGGACTTTATTTTTGTAAAAAATCAAATAAATATTTGCTTCCGCGCCAGAATTTTATAATTCTTCATCCTGTTTTAGCTAAAAGATAACATTTCAACAAGAAAATTGTTATTTCAATTGTAGTAGGTATTCTAGAATCCAGCCCATGTAGCTTACAATATACAACGTATTCATCAAGAAAAGGTAACATCTGACTTTATTTTTGTAAAAAATCATATAAATATTTGCTTTCGCGCCTGAATTTTATAATTCTTTATCATGTTTTAGCTAAAAGAAAACATTGCAACAAGAAAATTGCTATTCCCAGTGTGGTAGTATTCTAAAATCCAGCCCATGTAGCTTACAATATACAACGTATTTATCAAGAATAGGTAAAATCTGACTATATTTTTGTAAAAAATCATATAAATATTTGCTTCCGCGCCCGAATTATATATTTTTTTTATTATATTTCAGCTAAGAGAAAACATTGCAATAAGAAAATTGCTATTTCAAGTGTGGTAGGTATTTTAGAATCCAGCTCATGTAGCTTACAATATACAACGTATTCATTAAGAAAAGGTAAAATCTGACTTTATATTTGTAAAAAATCATATAAATATTTGCTTCCGCGCCCGAATTTTATAATTTTTTATGATATTTTAGCTAAGAGAAAACATTGCAACAAGAAAATTGCTATTTCAAGTGTGGTAGGTATTCTAGAATCCAGCCCATGTAGCTTAAAATATACAACGTATTCATTAAAATGACACCCGAAAATTGAATGTTTAATATCTGATTGGTACCACGTTATGTTCACTTTTGCATGGTCAATGCTAGAATTATCCATAGTATAGATCCTAAAGCATGAATAAGCATGTTTTAACAAAAATATCCATTTCAAGAATAGGTAAAATTTCACATTATTTTTTAAAAAATCATATAAATATTTGCTTCCGCGCCCGAATTTTATAATTCTTTATCATATTTTAGTTTAAAAAAACATTACAACAAGAAAATTGCTATTTCAAGTGTGGTAGGTATTCTAGAATCCAGCCCATGTAGCTTACAATATACAACGTATTCATCAAGAAAAGGTAAAATCTGACTTTATTTTTGTAAAATATCATATAAATATTTGCTTCCGCGCCCGAATTTTATAATTTTTCATCATATTTTACCTAAAATAAAACATTGCAACAAGAAAATTGCTATTTCAAGTGTGGTAGGTTTTCTAGAATCCAGCCCATGTAGCTTACAATATACAACGTATTCATTAAAGTGACATGCAAAAATTGAATGTTTATTATGTGACTGGTACCACGTTATGGTTACTATTGCATGACCAATGCTAAAATTATCTATAGTATAGATACTAAAGAATGAATATGAATGTTTTAACAAAATTATCCATTGCAAGAATAGGTAAAATCTGACATTATTTTTGTAAAAAAATCATATAAATATTTGCTTCCGCGCGCGAATTTTATAATTCTTCATCATATTTTAGCTTAAAGAAAACATTGCAACAAGAAAATTGCTATTTTAAGAGTGGTAGGTATTTTAGAATCCAACTTATGTAGATTACAATATACAACGTATTCATCAAGAATAGGTAAAATCTGAATTTAATTTTTGTAAAAAATCATATAAATATTTGCACTAGCGCCCGAATTTTAAAATTCTTTATCATATTTTAGCTAAAAGAAAACATTGCAACAAGGAAATTGCTATTTCAAGTGTGGTAGGTATTCTAGAATCCAGCGCATGTAGTTTACATTATACAACGTATTCATCAAGAATAGGTAAAATCTGAATTTAATTTTTGTAAAAAATCATATAAATATTTGCTTCCGCGCCCGAATTTTATAATTCTTCAACATATTTTAGCTAAAAGAAAACATTGCAACAAGGAAATTGCTATTTCAAGTGTGGTAGGTTTTCTAGAATCCAGCCCATGTAGCTTACAATATACAACGTATTCATCAAGAATAGGTAAAATCTGACTTTATTTTTGTAAAATATCATATAAATATTTGCTTCCGCGCCCGAATTTTATAATTTTTCATCATATTTTACCTAAAATAAAACATTGCAACAAGAAAATTGCTATTTCAAGTGTGGTAGGTTTTCTAGAATCCAGCCCATGTAGCTTACAATATACAACGTATTCATTAAAGTGACATGCAAAAATTGAATGTTTATTATGTGACTGGTACCACGTTATGGTTACTATTGCATGACCAATGCTAAAATTATCTATAGTATAGATACTAAAGAATGAATATGAATGTTTTAACAAAATTATCCATTGCAAGAATAGGTAAAATCTGACATTATTTTTGTAAAAAAATCATATAAATATTTGCTTCCGCGCGCGAATTTTATAATTCTTCATCATATTTTAGCTTAAAGAAAACATTGCAACAAGAAAATTGCTATTTTAAGAGTGGTAGGTATTTTAGAATCCAACTTATGTAGATTACAATATACAACGTATTCATCAAGAATAGGTAAAATCTGAATTTAATTTTTGTAAAAAATCATATAAATATTTGCACTAGCGCCCGAATTTTAAAATTCTTTATCATATTTTAGCTAAAAGAAAACATTGCAACAAGGAAATTGCTATTTCAAGTGTGGTAGGTATTCTAGAATCCAGCGCATGTAGTTTACATTATACAACGTATTCATCAAGAATAGGTAAAATCTGAATTTAATTTTTGTAAAAAATCATATAAATATTTGCTTCCGCGCCCGAATTTTATAATTCTTCAACATATTTTAGCTAAAAGAAAACATTGCAACAAGGAAATTGCTATTTCAAGTGTGGTAGGTTTTCTAGAATCCAGCCCATGTAGCTTACAATATACAACGTATTCATCAAGAATAGGTAAAATCTGAATTTAATTTTTGTAAAAAATCATATAAATATTTGCACTAGCGCCCGAATTTTATAATTCTTCATCATATATTAGCTAAAAGAAAACATTGCAACAAGAAAATTGTTAATTCAAGTGTGGTAGGTATTCTAGAATTCAGCCCATGTAGCTTACAATATACAACGTATTCATTAAAATGACACCCAAAAATTGAATGTTTATTATCTGAGGTTAGCAGCAGTGTTTGTGACCGGTTTTCTTAGCTGAGATAAAATATATATACATTTCTTTTTGATTAATCTTTTTCAATAAATTCATTTTTCTAGGTACTTATAATTAAATATTATCAATTTCACTTAATTTCAAAAAATATATTCAACATTTTCAATTTTTTCACACACGTGCACTGCATATAACCTCACTTATAAAGCATATGTTGTTGTGTCAATATAACACAAGGTTTAATTATTTCTTGTGGTTTTTAGGATGAGTGGAAGTCAAAGAGTTGTTTCTCTAGATGTCCTAAGGGATTCAAGTCTCAAGGACGTCGTGACTATGGAGGAGGAGCTCCTACGTAGCCCAACTCCATCCACTTCCAAACTCGAGGAGTCTATAGAAAAGCTCCGATTGTATGAGCAGAAAAGTAAACTGAGCGGTGCCGCCTGAAAACGCATTAAGTGGCTTATAAAAAGTGGGCTTAGTGCTGACAAAGCACGTGTCAAAGCCCTTCAACCCATAAAGGATAAGGGTCCAAAAAGGACCCGGTCCGAGGAATCAACGCCCGAAATGTCTGTAAAAATGCAAAAAACAGATGCTAAAGGCCAACCCAGCACTGGTGCTCCGCCACCACCTGATAAGGCCCTGCCGTCTGTGAGCTTTAAACAGGCAATCCGGCTGACGAAAATTCAGGATGCAATCCTGGATTTAATCATTAAGGAGGCTAAAGGCTCTGTGAAGCCTAAATTTCTAGGGACAACTTTCAAGTTCGGATGGCTGAGCGTCAACTGCGCAGACAAAGCCACCGACGAGTGGCTATTAGGCTAAGTCGACAGCTTAAAGCCTTGGAAAGGAGCCCAATTAAAAGTTTGTCGAAGTCCAGCATTGTAAATGCATATTTCCCTAACAGTAAAACCAATCCAACAGATCAGATATTAAATCAGATAGAGGGTCAAAACGAGGGCCTGGATACCCAGCAGTGGAAGGTTTTAAATAGGACAGATGAGGGCTCGGCAGTGCTTCTTACACTGTCCATAGCCTCGACGTCCTTAAGCACATTTCAAAATCAGCTACAAATTTGGCCAGACAACGACTAGGCTAAAGGGTAAAAAACCCAATAAAAAGCCTACCGGCGTCACTGCCAAAAAAGCCACTACTAGCACTGCTACAGGTAAGCTTAACATAAAAAAGGAGGCAAGGAGTAATGCCACCAATATTAACACTGGAAATTCCAGATTAAAGTACGTAAAGGTAAAGAGGATACCTCAAAGCCTCTACCCAATCCCACACCTACACACTCCAAGACACCATGGGCCGTCGGAATCACGCACAAAGGGAAACAAGTTCCTAGCAGCGACGTGGCTCTGAAAAAACTTGATGTCCAGCAGTAATGTAAAGATGCTGCAAGTGAATCTTCAACACTGCAAAACTGCCTCTGATGTGTTGAACAAAACATTCACCACCATTAACTCCAATATAGAGCTAGTTCAAGAGCCTTATGTGTATGGAGGCGTAGTAAGGAAACTTACTACACACAGGTAAGTTAACCTACTGTAACGAACAAGATGTCACTCCAAGAGCAGCATTGCTCATTAAGACATCTATTAAATTTGTTACATTAAATAAATTTATATCTAGGGATTTGGTAGCTGTGGAAGCTACACTGCCTATATCAGGAGGTACGCAAGAGGTAATAATTGCATCGGCGTATTTCCCGGGAGGAACGATTTAAGCCCTACCTCCGCTGGCAAGAGACCTGATCTCCTACTGCAAACATAGAAACAAAAATCTCATCCTGGGATGTTATGCAAACGCACACCATACAGTTTGGGGTAGTACGGACATAAATACAAGGGGTGAGTACCTTTTCGAATTTATTTCTAGTACTAACATAGATATAATAAATAGGTGTAAAGAACCCACTTTTATAACTAAAAACAGGCATGAGGTATTGGACATTACGTTAGCCACTCCTCAAATTAACTCTGAAATATATAATTGGCATGTCTCAAATGAAGCCTCAATATCGGATCATATATATTTAAGGTTCGAGATAAAGGCTAATAAAGAACTTAAAACTCAAATTCGTATTCCGAAACTAACAGACTGGGTCTTGTACGAAGGCCACTTAAAGTGTGAAGTGGAAGAACTTACGAAAATTAATATAAACACAATTGAGGAACTCTCTATTGACTTTCATAATGCGCTACACACAGCATATGAAAACAGCTGTACAGTAAAGCTTCGACAAAGTACTAGGAAAGTACTTTATTGGACCGAGGAGCTAAGTAAACAAAGAGTCACTGTTAGAAGGTTATACAATAAAACTAAAACCAGTGGCAGCGATGAGAGCTGGGAGCAATATAGAAGTGCTCTAACCTCATATAATAAAGAAATTCGTAGATCTAAAAGGAATGCATGGCGTAGTTTTGTGAGGGCTTATCAGAAACGCCCACGGTAGCTCGCCTTCAAAAAGTCCTGTCAAAAGATCATACTAATGAAATAGGCCTACTAAAGAAACCAGACGGGGACTTTATGACAGATTCAAACGAAACATTGGAGCTTCTGTTAAGCACACACTTCCCAGGATCGTCGTGGCCAGTTAAGGAGGAGGACAACTCTTCCGGAGCTACAACTAAGCTAAGCTTAATTAACAGTCTTAACACTGCTAATAATATTTTTACTGAAAACAGAGTTGAATGGGTGATAAATACTTTCAAACCCTACAAGACACCTGGTGGAGATGGTATTTTTCCGGCACTTTTGCAGAAATGCATAAAGGATATACTGACAATACTCTGCGAACTATACAAGGGAAGCCTAAAGTTAGGATACATTCCCAAATTGTGGAGGAAAACTAATGTAGTCTTTATACCTAAAGGTGGAGGGCGTCCAAGCGTCCAGCCTAAGTCATACAGACCCATTAGTTTATCATCATTTATACTGAAAGGTATGGAAAAGGTCTTAGATCAATACTTTAGGAATGAAGTGATAACTGCTTCACCACTAAACGCAAATTAATTTGCTTACCAGGAAGCAAAATCGACAACTACAGCTCTCCATAGACTTGTCAATAAAATAGAGAAAATCTTTATGGCAAAAGAAATAGCTCTAGGAATATTTATAGATATTGAGGGTGCCTTTAATAACACCTCCTATAAATCCATTGAAAGAGCTGCTAGGTCAAAAGGTATCGACCCAGCTGTAGTGGAGTGGATAAAAGCCATGCTATTTTGCAAACGAATATGCAGACGACGTTGCAATTATGGTCAGAGGACGTAGTGACACCACTATCTCGTACCTTACACAAATTGCTCTATATCTAGTACATGAGTGGTGCCTGGAACATGAACTTAATGTAAACCCTACCAAAACTACAATCGTCCCCTTCACAAAGAGAAGGAAGCTAAATCTTCAAGCTCCCTACTTGAAGGGTACTAGAATTGAGTTTTCTACAGAGGTTAAGTATCTAGGAATCATTCTAGACCAAAAACTCACGTGGAACTCACATATCAACAAAATTACAAAGAAATCAGCAGTGGCGTTAAACCTATGCCGTCGGCTTCTGAGTAAAAACTGGGGACTACAGCCAAAAATGACCCATTGGGCATATACTAGTGTTGTAAGACCCATGATCACCTACGCGCCACTTGTATGCTGGCCAAAAGTGAAACAAATCACAGCACAGGCATCACTGCGAAAACTACAACGCATGGCCTGCCTCAGTATTACAGGTGCTATGAGTAAATGTCCGACTGCAGCAATGGAATTGATTCTGGGGCTAACACCTCTACACATTCAGGTGAAAAAAGAGGCGATGCAACAGGCACTGACTCTCTGCAGAACGAAACACTTTATGCCCGGAGATTTCGTAGGCCATTTGGAAATCCTAAGGGAACAACAACTGGCCTTGTTTGTCTGTGATACGATGACAACAAAATAAAATTTTGACCAGAAGTATAAGGTTGTTATTGGTAATCGCCTTGAATGGGCAACGGAAAGACCTGCTGTAAGGAATTCTCTGTCCTGGTTCACTGATGGTTCAAAATTGGACACAGGAGGAACTGGAGTAGGTGTGCTTGGCCCAGATTGCCGAATTAAGGAATCCATAGGCACCTGCTCCACAATTTTTCAGGCTGAGATTTATGCTATAAATCTCTGTGCTCACATAAACCTAGATAAAGGTTTAAAAGGAACATTAATAAATATAGTGTCAGACAGCCAGGCAGCTTTAAAGGCATTGAATGCCTTCACATGTAAATCAAAGCTAGTCTGGAACTACAGGGAGACCCTCCAATTGCTATCCGAAGCAAACCACGGCACCCTATGGTGGGTACCAGGGCATGAGGGAATCCTAGAAAACGAGAAAGCTGATGAATTTGCAAAAAAGGGGGCTAAACTTTCATACCACGAGCCGGAACCTTCATGTGGTCGTCCACAAAGCCACTATAAGAAGGTGGTCAAAAAGTGGGAGGAATCTGCCATATCCTCATATTGGAAAAATATTCCAGGCCTCAATCAAGCTCGGAAATTCATTTCCCCAGCTTCGACAAACGCCAAAGAGTTACTAGCTCTCAGCAAAAACGAACTTAACATAATGACAGCAATTCTCACTGGCCACTGTCCTTTGAAGAACCATTTGCACAAAATTGGTATAGCTGAAAATGAAACCTGTCGACTCTGTGAAGAGGACGAAGAATCGTCGAAACACATACTGTGTGAATGACCAGCATTAACTGGGCAGAGACTCAATCAACTAGGAAAGAGGTATCTTACGGCAGATGAGATCAAGAACTTGACTCCTGGAGCCATAATCGGCTTCATCAAAAATCTGGACCTACTTCCGGAAAACTAAGTCAGGGCTGTGTCACAATAGATCTTCTAGGTCGCGTTGACAAAAAGCGACAAAACGCTTAAACCCTCGTATACATACAAAATATACAATCTGATTGGTACCACGTTATGATCACTTTTGCATATCCAATGCTAAAATTATCCATAGTGTAGATCCTAAAGCATGAATATGAATGTTTTAACAAAAAAATCCATTTAAAGAGTAGGTAAAATCTGACCTAATTTTTGTAAAAAATCATATAAATATTTGCTTCCGCGCCCGAATTTTATAATCCTTCATCATATTTTAGCTAAGAGAAAACATTGCATCAAGAAAATTGCTATTTCAAATGTGGAAGGTAATCTAGAATCCAGCCCATGAAGCTTACAATGTACAAAGTATTAATCAAAAAAAGATAAAATCTGACTTTATTTTTGTAAAAAACCATATAAATATTTGCTTCCGCGCCCGAATTTTATAATTTTTCATCATATTTTAGCTAAAAGAAAAAACTTTGCAACAAGAAAATACCTATTTCAAGTGTGGTAGGTATTCTAGAATCCAGCCCATGTAGCTTACAATATACAACGTATTCATAAAAATGACACCCGAAAATTGAATGTTTTTTTTCTGATTGGTACCACGTATTGGTCACTTTTGCATGTCCAATTCTTAAAACCATCCATAGTATAGATCCTAAAGCATGACTATGAATGTTTTACAAAAATATTCATTTCAAGAATAGGTAAAATCTGACATTATTTTTGTAAAAAATCATATAAATATTTGCTTCTGCGCCCCAATTTTATAATTCTTCATCATATTTTAGCTAAAAGATAATATTGCAACAAGAAAATTGCTATTTCAAGTGTGGTAGGTATTCTAGAATCCAGCCCATGTAGCTTACAATATACAACGTATTCATTAAGAAAAGGTAAAATCTGACTTTATTTTTGTAGAAAATCATATAAATAATTGCTTTCGCGCCCGAATTTTACAAAGTTTCATCATATTTTGGCTAAAAGAAAACATTGCAACAAGAAAATTGCTATTTCAAGTGTGGTAGGTATTCTAGAATCTAGCCCATGTAGCTTACAATATACAAAGTATTCATCAAAAATAGGTAAAATCTGACTTTATTTTTGTAAATAAACTCCTTTGAACCTGATTCTAAGATCCAGCCCATGTAATTTACAATATACGCTTCCACGCCCGAATTTTATAATTCTTTAACATATTTTAGCTAAAAGAAAACATTGCAACATGAAAATTGCTATTTCAAGTGTGATAGGTATTCTAGGATCCAGGGATTGTAGAATACCTACTACACTTAAAGTAGCAATTTTCTTGTTGCAATGATTTCATTAAGCTAAAATATGATAAAGAATAATAAAATTCCGACGCAGAAGCACATATTTATATGAGTTTTTACAAAAATAATGTCAGATTTTACCTATTCTTAATGAATACGTTGTATATTGTTATCTGCATGTGCTGGATTCTAGAATACCTACAAAATTTTTGTTAAAACATTCATATTTATGCTTTAGGAACTGTACTATGGATAATTTTAGCATTAGACATGCAAAAGTCAACAAAACGTGGTACCAATCAGATAATAAATATTTAATTTTCGGGTGTCATTTTAATATATACGATGAATATTGTAAGCTACATGGGCAGGATTCTAGAATACCTACCACACTTAAAGTAGCAATTTTCTTGTTGCAATGTTATCTTTAGCTAAAATATGTTAAAGAATTATAAAATTCGGGCGCGGAAGCAAACATTTATATGATTTTTTACAAAAATAAGGTCAGATTTTACCTATTCATAAAATGGATATTTTTGTTAAAACATTCATATTCATGCTTTATGATATATACTATTGATGGTTTTAAGCATTAGACATATATAAGTGACCAAAACGTGGTACCAATCAGATAATAAACCTTCAATTTTCGGGTGTCATGTTAATGAATACATAGGCTGGATTCTAGAATACCTACAAGATTTTTATTAAAACATTCATATTCATGCTTTAGCATTTATACTAAGGATAATTTTAGCATTAGACATGCAAAAGTCACCAAAACCTTGTACCAATCAGATAATAAACATTCAATTTTCGGGTGTCATTTTAATAAATACGATGTATATTGTAAGCTACATGGACTGGATTCTAGAATACCTACAACACTTGAAATAGTAATTTTCTTGTTGCAGTGTTTTCTTTTAGCTAAAATATGATGAAGAATTATAAAATTCGGGCGAGAAAGCAAATATTAATATGATTTTTTACAAAAATAAAGTCAGATTTTAAATATTCTTGATAAATACGTTGTAGATTGTAAGCTACATGGGCTAGATTGTAGAATACCTACCACACTTGCAATATCAATTTTCTTGTTGCAATGTTTTCTTTTAGCTAAAATAAGATAAAGAATTATAAAATTCGGGCGAGGAAGCAAATATTTATATGATTTTTTACAAAAATAAAGTTAAATTTTACCTAGTCCTGATGAATACGTTGTATATTGTAAGCTACATTAGCTGGATTCTAGAATACCTACCATACTTGAAATAGCAACTTTCTTGTTGCAATGTTTTCTTTTAGCTAAAATATGATGAAGAATTATAATATTCGGGCGCGGAAGCAAATATTTATATGATTTTTACAAAAACAAAGTCAGATTTTACCTATTTTTCAAATGGACTTTTTTGTTAAAACATTCATATTCATGCTTTAGGATCTATACTATGGATGGTTTTAAGCATTGGACCTGCAAAAGTGACCAAAACGTGTTACCAATCAGATAATAAACATTCAATTTTCAGGTGTTATTTTAATAAATATGTTGTATATTGTAACTTACATGGGCTGGATCCTAGAATACCTTCCACACTTAAAATAGAAATTTTCTTGTTGCTATATTTTCTTTTAGCTAAAATATGATAAAGAATTATAAAATTCGGTCGCGGAAGCAAATATTCATATGATTTTTTACAAAAATAAAGTTAGATTTTACCTTCTCTTGATGAATACGTTGTATATTGTAAGCTACATGGGCTGAATTCTGGAATACCTATCACACTTGAAATATCAATTTTTTTGAAGCAATGTTTTCTTTTAGCTAAAATATGATAAAGAATTATAAGATTGTGGCGCGAAAGCAAATATATATATGATATTTTACAAAAATAAAGTCAGATTTTACCTATTCTTGATAAATTCGTTGTGTATTGTAAGCTACATGGGCTGGATTCTAGAATACCTACCACACTTGAAAAAGCTATTTTCATTTTGCAATGTTTTCTTTTAGCTAAAATATGGTAAAGAATTATAAAATTTGGGCGCGGAAGCAAATATTTATGAGTCAGATTTTACCTATTCTTGAAATGTATATTTTTGTTAAAACATTCATATTCATGCTTTAAGATCTATACTATGGATGGTTTTAAGCATTGGACATGCAAAAGTGACCAAAACGTGGTACCAATCAGATAATAAACATTCAATTTTCTGGTGTCATTTTAATGAATACGTTGTATATTGTAAGCTACATGGGCCGGATTCTACAATACCTACCACACTTGAAATAGCAATTTTCTTGATGCAATGTTTTCTTTTAGCTAAAATATGACGAAGTATTACAAAATTCGTGCGCCGTCGCGAATATTTATATGATTTTTTACAAAAATAATGTCAGATTTTACCAATTCTTGAAACGGATATTTTTGTTAAAACATTCATATCGATGCTTTAGGATCTATACTATGGATGGTTTTAAGCATTGGACATGCAAAAGCGACCAAACCGTGGTATCAATCTGATAATAAACATTCAATTTTCAGGTGTAATTTTAATGAATACGTTTTATAATGTAAGCTACATGGGCTGGATTCTAAAATACCTACCACACTTAAAATAGCAATTTGCTTGTTGCATTGTTTCCTTGTAGCTAAAATAGGATAAAGAATTTTATAAATTAATGCGCGAAAGCAAATATTTATATGATTTTTTACAAAAATAAAGTCAGATTTTACATTTTCTTGAAATGGATATTTTTGATAAAACATTCATATTCATGCTTTTAGGATCTATACTGTAGATGGTCTTAGCATTGGACATGCAAAAATGACCTAAACTTGGTACCACTCAGATAATAAACATTCAATTTTCGGGTGTCATTTTAATGAATACGTTGTATATTGTAAGCTACATGGGCTGGATTCTAGAATACCTACCACACTTGAAATAGCAATTTTTTTGTTGCAATGTTTTCTTTCAGCTAAAATATGATGAAGAATTATAAAATTCGGTCGCGGAAGCAAATATTTATACGATTTTTTACAAAAATAAAGTCAGATTTTACCTAATCTTGAATTGGATATTTTTCTTAAAACATTCGTATTCATGCTTTAGGATCTATACTATGGATGGTTTTAGCATTAGACATGCATAAGTGACCAAAACGTGGTACCAATCAGATGATAAACATTTAATTTTCGGGTGTCATTTTAATAAATACGTTGTATATTGTAAGCTACATGGGCTGGATTCTAGAATACGTACATCACTTGAAATAGCAATTTTCTTGTTGCAATGTTTTCTTTTAGCTAAAATATGATAAAGAATTTTATAAATTCGGGCGCGAAAGCAAATATTAATATGATTTTTTAAAAAATAAAGTCAGATTTCACCTTTTCTTGAAATAGATATTTTTGTTAAAACATTCATATTTATGCTTCAGGATCTATACTATTGGTGGTTTAAGCATTGGACATGCAAAAGTAACCAAAACTTGGTACCAATCAGATAATAAACATTCAATTTTCGGGTGTCATTTTAAAGAATACATTGTATATTGTAAGCTACATGGGCTGGATTCTAGAATACCTACCACACTTGAAATAGCAATTTTCTTGTTGCAATGTTTTCGTTAAGCTAAAATATGATGAAGAATTATAAAATTCGGGCGCGGAAGCAAATATTTATATGATTTTTTAAAAAATAAAATCAGATTTTACCTTTTCTTGAAATGGATATTTTTGTTAAAACATTCATATTCATGCTTTAGAATCTATACTATAGATGGTTTTAAGCATTGGACAAGCAAAAGCGACTAAACCGTGGTACCAATTAGATAATAAACATTCAATTTTCGGGTGTCATTTTAATGAATACATTGTATATTGGAAGCTACATGGGCTGGATTCTAGAATACCTACAGCACTTGAAATAGCAATTTTCTTGTTGCATTGTTTCCTTTTAGCTAAAGTATGATGAAAAATTTTTTTAATTCTAGCGCGGAAGCAAATATTTATATGATTTTTTACAAAAATAAAGTAAGATTTTACCTTTTCCTAAAATGGATATTTTTATTAAAACATTCATATTCATGCTTTAGGATATATACTATGGATGGTTTTAGCATTGGACATGCAAAAGTGACCTAAACGTGGATCCAATCAGATAATAAACATTCAATTTTTGGGTGTCATTTTAATGAATACGTTGTATATTGTAAGCTACATGGGCTGGATTCTAGAATACCTACCACACTTGAAATTGCAATATTTTTGTTGCATTGTTTTCTTTTAGCTAAAATATGATGAAGAATTATAAAATTCGGGCGCGGATGCAAATATTTATATGATTTTTTACAAAAATAAAGTCAGATTTTACCTATTCTTGAAACGGATATTTTTGTTAAAACATTCATATTAATGCTGTAGGATCTATACTATGAATGGTTTAAGCATTGGACATGGAGAAGTGTCAAAAGTTGTAAGTTGTATATTTTAAGCTACATAGGCTGGATTCTAGAATACCTACCACACTTGAAATAGCAATTTTCTTGTTGCAATGTTTTCTTTTAGCTAAAATATGATTAAGAATTATAAATTTCGGGCGCGGAAGAAAATATTTATCTGATTTTTACAAAAATAAAGTCAGATTTTACATATTCTTAAAATGGACATGTTTGTTAAAACAATCATATTCATGCTTTAGGGTCTATACTATGGATGGTTTTAGCATTGGACATGCATAAGTGACCAAAACCTAGTACTAATCAGTTAATAAACATTCTATTTTTAGGTGTCATGTTAATGAATACGTTGTATATTGTAAGCTACATGGGCTGGATTCTTGGAAACTTACCACACTTGAAATAGCAATTTTCTTGTTGCAATGTTTACTTTTAGCTAAAATATGATGAAGAATTATAAAATTCGAGCGCAGAAGCAAATATTTTTATGATTTTTTACAAAACTAATTTCAGATTGTACCTATTGTTGAAATGGTCATTTTTGTTAAAACATTCATATTCATGCTTCAGGATCTATACTATGGATGGTTTTAAGCATTAAACATGCAAAAGTGACCAAAACGTGGTACTAATCAGATAATAAACATTCAATTTTCGGGTGTCATTTTAATGAATACGTTGTATATTTTAAGCTACATGGGCTGGATTCTAGAATACCTACCACACTTAAAATAGCAATTTTCTTGTTGCAATGTTTTCTTTTAACTAAAATATGATGTAGAATTATAAAATTCGGGCGCCGAAGCAAATATTTATATGATTTTTTACAAAATTAAAGTCTAATTTTACCTATTCTTAAAACGGATATTTTTGTTAAAACATTCATATTCATGCTTTAAGATCTATACTATGGATGGTTTTAAGCATTAGACATGCAAAAGTGACCAAAACGTGGTACCAATCAGATAATAAACATTAAATTTTCGGGTGTCATTTTAATGAATACGTTGTATATTGTAAGCTACATGGGCTGGATTCTAGAATACCTACCACACTTGAAATAGCAATTATCTTGTTGCAGTGTTTTCTTTTAGCTAAAATATGATGAAGAATTATGAAATTCGGGCGCGGAAGCAAATATTTATATAATTTTTTACAAAACTAAAGTCAGTATTTACCTAATCTTGAAATGGATATTTTTGTTACAACATGCATATTCATGCTTTAGGATCTATACTATGGATGGTTTTAAGCATTGTACATGCAAAAGTGACCAAAACGTGGTACCAATCAGATAATAAACATTTAATTTTCGTGTGTCATTTTAATGAATTCGTTGTATATTTTAAGCTACATGGGCTGGATTCTAGAATACCTACCACACTTGAAATAGAAATTTTCTTGTTGCAAAGTTTTCTATTAGCTAAAATATGATGAAGAATTATAAAATTCGTGCGCGGAAGCAAACATTTATATGATTTTATACAAAAATAAAGTCAGATTTTTTTTTTAAAAAAAAAAAGAAAATTACAAACAAAAAAGAATGGTAAGGGAGAAATAATTATAGATAACGGGCATATGTTGATTTACAGTGGAGTACCGAAAGAAAACATAGCAGTAGCAGGAGTAGCTTGTCTAGTAAATAAAAAGTTAATAAACTACGTGCAGTCCTGGGAAGGATGTAGTGAGAGGATCCTAAAAATCGAGTTGAAAATTGAAAAAGAAAGTGAAAAAACAATAATAATAATATATAGACCGGATGAAGATGAGTTAGTTGACATAAAAGACAAATTTTGGGAAGAATTAAATCTAGTTACAGAGAATAGTAAAGTGGAAATTTATGTAATCGGAGTAGCCATACGAGATGAAAACACTGCAAATACAGTGGGGATATATGGAGAAAACCGAAGAAATAATAACAGAAGAAGACTGATAGACTACTGTATATTAAATGACTTGTTAATTACTAATATGTTTTTTTAACATAAAAATGTACATAAATACACAAGACAAGGGCCAAGAGAAGAAGATAGATCAATAAAAGACTATATAGTTGTGGAAAACAAAAAGACAAATTTAGTACAGGATTACAGAGTGAGGCGCGGTCCAGAAATCTTCTGCGATCACTTTCTCGTAGAAGCAAGAATTAAAAAATGAGTAAAGATGAGAACACTAAAACTAAAGAGACAAGGATAATAGAATATGAGACAATAAAAACATACAAACTTAGATATATAATAACAGCGACAAAATATGCACAAGAAATAAATAGATTAACTGACGTAGAGAAAATTAACTAAAAGGACAAGGATATAGAAGAACCAACAACTGCTAATATAACAGTAAATAGTGAAACAATAGAATAAGTTAATAAATTCCAATATTTAGGCATAACAATAAATAGTAACGGCACACAAGATGCTAACATTAACGAAAGAATAATTGAAACGACAAAAATATATCGCGTAATGAAACACAATTTTATAGGAAAAAAAGAAATAAGCAATAAAACAAAAATGACAGTATTTAACACAATATATAGAGCGATATTGACGTACGGGTGTAAATCATGGATATTGTCAAATAGAACGAAAAGTAAAATACAGGCGATAGAGATGAAATATCTAAGAAGAGTTAAAGGAGTAACAATGTTAGATAGAGTAAGGAATGAAGCCATCAGGGAAGAACTGCAATGCAAACCAATACTAGATTTCATAGAAACAAGACAACTAGCCTGGTGGGGACACATGATACGAATAAACGAAAGTAGACCGGTACGCCAAGTGTGGATGACCAACGTTACACCAAAAAGGGGAAGGGGAAGACCAAAGGACACATGCGGTAACGTAGTAAAGAAGATACTGACGAAAAGAAACATCCCCATGCAAGAAGCAAAAAGAATCGCAAAGGACAAGAAACAATGGGCAAAATTAGTGCACATGTGAAATTACTGGACATTAAATTATGTAAATTTAATTAAGATTAAGTGAAAATGTATAAATCCTACACCTGAGGGTAGAAGGATGGCTGACTATATATATATATATATATATATATATATATATATATATATATATATATATATATATTGTGACGCCAATTTGTGACGCGTCCCTGTTCGGGGGCGCCAATTTGCGACGATCACTTGGGCCGCTGCGGGATGTTGTTGGTCCGCGATGTCGTGGGTTCTCTCGCAGGATGTCGGGTTGTTCTCGGGCGCCAATCTGCGGAACCTGCGAGGAAAGTGACGTGTGCCACGGGAGCTCTAGGTCGGTCGGGCCAAGGTTTAGCACAGACAGACAAAAGTAAGTTTGATATTTTATTGTACTAAAATTACTACACCTAGTGTTTTACTGAGCCGTAGGAAGTGAACTAGTGACAAACTAATCGCAGTTCTACTCAGCGGTCGACGGAGTTCGCGGTGGGGAACCACCAACGGGTCTTCTCCGATAACTACGGAACGTAAAGCAATAAAAAAAGAGAAAAAAAACTACTAAGTTAAAACGCGGATCTGCTCGACAGCCGTAGAAACACGCGGTGGTAACCACCTACGGAGTTTCCCTTTAGACGTGGAATGCAGCGAGCTGAAGGCTCTAAGGAACGGCGGTAGAAGCTACCAACCTGTATCCTCTGACAGCAGCGGAATTCAAGAAAAATGCAAAAATAAACAAGCAACTTACAAAAAGACTTGATTCGGAACAACGGTGCGGAAACGGACTGGAACTCTTCTCGGCTGACTGTTAGACGTTATAGTCGTCGTAGACTGAGTCGTGGTAGACTGAGTCCTGAGTCGTCATAGACTGAGTCGTGGTAGACTGAGTTCAGAGTCGTCATAGACTGAGTCGTCGTGGACTGAGTCGTAAGTCGTCATAGACTGAAGAAATACGGCCCCGGCGGTCGTATTTATACCCGAAATTTAATTAATCCTGTAGCTACTGATTTTAAAGTGAGACAGATTGACTTTAAGTATTGTTATTTTCGTTTAATAAATTGATTTTTATTTTAAAAATTCGCAAAATCACTTCCCTTAGCTTTACAGAGTTTTGTATTGTATTTGATCTGATTTACATATTTTATAAAAATATATCATGGGAATTCGGTCCTCCGAAGCGTTTTGTGTTTGAAGTTGGCAGTACTGCGGTCGCGCGCACGCGCTGGCGCGGCGAACAGGTGTTTTTGTGAAAATTTGAAAACTGTAAAAATACCAAGAAAAGATACAGAAAAGTAACAGCGGTAAGTGTTAAAATGTATTTATTATTGTTTCCCCAAGTGCTGTGGTTGTAGGTTACATATTGGTGCAAGTTTAGACCCACGTGTTCTTGAGGTTATGTCTCCGGCCATGTGCGATCTACAAAAGTGTTTCCCGGCGACTATTCGGGAATCCGGCAGACGGTTGGAGATGTCGCACCGCCTCCTGGAGGTGTTTCCAGCGGTTAGCGGCGACTGGTTTCGACGGCGGGTTCGCTTGACCTGGTGTGCGGTCCGGACCTCGTGAAGTCGGTGTTGTGACCTGGTGGAGCGACGAGGAAGGCAGGTACGTGAGCATTGTGACGAGCACTTCGTCACAATATATATATATATATATATATATATATATATATATATATAAGTTATATTTATTTGGTTCGCCGGAAAGTTTTTAAAAACAAATTTTATTATTATGAGGTTAAGATTATATTCATTAATCTTACAACAAATGTTACAAAAATTACAATTACAATTCTAATACAATTTGGACATAGATTCGACAATGAATTATGACTGACTAACTCTACATTACATGTTACAGTATTTATATTATTTGTGGAAAGGTGTCGGGTTGTTTCCTGTGGGAACAGCAACCTCAGCAGGATGGACCGTGGTAACTCCTCCCTCATTAAAATTGGGCTTCATCGGGAAGCTTCAGCGTTGTTGAAGGGGGTGAAGTTCTTGATTGAAGTTCAATTTCGTTGGCCTTGGGTTGTCTTGTTGCAGGTGTGATGAATCTTTTCTTTACGTACACTGCGATTAGGGTTGCAGCACTGGCTATGATGATACCGTAGAGTCCCCAAACTGGGTAGTTGATGGTATCTTCTTCCTCGAAGGGGTTGTTGTAGTACTGGATGTCGTTTATTCTATTCGTCAGCTTCAGTTCTTTAACATTGTTTAATTGAATTGCCATTTTTGGAATTTGGGTATAATTGATGTGAATCTTGAAATTTTCGATTATTATTGGTTTGCCAAATGATCCTTGTTTGAAACTTAGTGCTTCGTTTTGAATTTTTAATTTACATTGATCTTCTTTGATTAGGAATATCCCTTGGAGATTTTTAATGTTGTCTCCGTGATCGCATTCTGTTTTTAATGTTTCTGGATGTGTGAATACTCCAATGTATTGATTTATATCATCCAAATATTCGATGTGGTTTCTTTTTACGTTGAGTTTCACCAGGCGGCAATTTTCTATTTTATTTTGTAGTATGAAGTTTGCTTCGCAGGAATCTTCGTGGATTTCTTTGATGTGATTTGGACATTGGTAAGTATTTCCACCATTGCGGGTGCATATATCACATAAGGATCTTATTTGACCATTATCAGACATTAATATAAATTCGTGATTTGGAATTATTGTTACAAACTCAGAGTTATGTTTTGTTGGGATCGGAATTAAATGAATAAGTTCGAATTGTGTGTTATAGTTTATAGGGATTTCAATGAAGTATATAATTTTGCTGTCATGTAATTTACAATTGACTGAAATAAGATTTTCTATATTTGGCATGTTTTCTGGAGTTATTTTAAATGGAAGTTCGTCTTTGTAAAATTTTGAAATTTTAGTTAATTCTTCGAACAGATCATGTGTTTTAATAATGTTTGGGTGCATTGTATGCAATTTACAAAAGGTTAATGAATTCTCAATATCTTGTAGTGTACTTAATGTCATTGAATATAAAATATCTAATTGATTATAAATATCTTTGATCAATAATTTGTCATGATTTTCGACTCCGGTGATAACGATTTGTAAAAGTTGTTCTATTTTTGTTTTCAAAATATTTTCATTTTGTTTGATTGTATCGATAGTTTTGTTAAAATATTTTATCATTTGAGTATTCACAGAATATTCGTGATTAATTTGATCAATTAGGTTCAATTGATTTCTTTCCAAATGTTTTAAAATTTTATTGTATCGCTTATTATCTTCTGCGTCTAAATTTCCTGTTATCGATTTTATAACGGTACCTAATCCATTAAATATGCCTCGTCTGGTTCTTGAATGTATAGATAGGTGGCTTAATTTTTCATTAATTTTGTTTTTTATATACCCAATAATTTTATTGTTATTTTCAAAGTCATCCGTTATATTTTTGTCTTCTTTGATTGTGTGTATAAGGTGTGAGTATTGTTTATTTAGGTTGTCATATTGCTTTATTATCGGTTCCAGATCGTAGTAGTGTACTAGTGTGTGTTGTGTTCTTTGCAATTTAGCATTTCCAAGATTGATTGTTAATAGTCCTGGATTGTGTGTAATGTTTTTAGTTATTACTCCGTATGAATACGGGAAGAAGAGGGACCTGGAATTGCGGAATATTTATTAATTATTTTTCTAGGCCTTTTTATATTAGAAAAGTGAATTTTTGATTGTTTTTTGTCATTATCTGTGTTGATTTCTGCTGTTTTTAAGTCTTTATTAACGGTTTTAATTATTTCTTTTTTGAATTTTGGATTCTTAGTTTTATTAACTTTTTGTTTGTTATGAACAAAAACTGTTTCAGGTATAGTAGGTAATTCTTCGCGATTTTTGTTTAATTTGGAAATAGTTTTGATTTTATTTTCTTGTAATTTATCGTTAATAGTTTTGTATATCAGTTCTGATTTTTCTTTGTGTTTAGAAATATAATCTTGTGTTAATTTTTGTTCGATGTCTATATCCAATGGGGAATTTGTTTCAAAATGACCGTTGATAATTTCAACTGGTTTCAGATTAGTGGTGCTATGATTTGTGTTGTTATATGCCAAAATAGCGTAATTTACTTTGTCTTCTATTGGTTCATTTTTGAAATTATCCTGGAGATTAAATAACCGTATATGTTCTATTAGTGTTGAATGAAAGCGTTCTATTAAACCGTTCGAATTTGGATATTGCGAGCAAATGAAGTGCATATCGATTTTGTGTAGGGTTAAAAGTTCTCTTATGACGGTGTTTTTAAATTCGAGTCCATTGTCTGATATAATTAATTTTGGGGGTACCATGATGCGAAAAGAAATTTATTAGTTTATTAGCAATTTCGACGGCATTAGTGGATTTGACTCTATATGCTTGTGCATATTTGGAGAATGCGTCTATAATTGTGAGAAATTTTGTATTTTCCAGTGTTAGGGTGTCTACATGTAGTGTTTGTAGGGGTTTGTCAGGAGTGGGTGTAATATTTAGTTTTGGTTTGATGGGATCTCTTTCATATTTAGCAGCCAAACAAATTTCGCATTTATTAATGAAGTCTGTGATTGTTTTTAGTTGATTCGGCCAGTAATATCGTTTTTTAATTTCGTTATGTACTTCGGTAATTCCACGATGATTAGTTTTACCTTCGTGAAATTTTGTTATAGTGTGTGAAATTTCATCTTCATTTTCTACGTCTATTAATTTTGTGTTACATTTAATAAATTTTAATTGAGAATTTTTGAAGTATTTTTGAAGTATGTTACTAAATTGTTCATATATAGGTGATTCAAAATAAAGGTAGTATCGAACGTTGGGTATGATGTATTCTTTAATAAAATTTACAATATCTTTTGCAAAGTTTGTTTCTGAAATCTGTACGTATAATCTCATTTTATCTACATGAAATTTCTTTATTTTTGGTTTTGTTGGTGAGTGCTTTACTAATGATATGAAGAGTTGATTTTTTCCAAAATTTACTGGGGATTCTGATATGGTTATGCCTACTATAGGGTTTTCGGGGTTGGAATGGATAGTTTGGTCAGTTTCTGGGTCTATTTGTTCGTCGTCGTCAGCTTGAACGATTAATGATTGTTTGTCCATGTCAGTATTACAGATTTCGTTGAAATCTTCAATGAGATCAAAAAGGCTTTGCGATTCAGGATTTAGTGTGTTCACGTTTAGTTCTATTCGAGATAGGGCATCTGCGTTTGTATTGAGGGAACCTTTTTTATGAATTACTTCGTAATCAAATTCTTCAAGTTTAGTCCTCCATCTCATTAATTTGGAATGTGGGTCTTTTAGTGTATGTAAGTATTGAAGAGGTTTGTGATCTGTCAAAATTTTGAATTTTCTACCATAAAGGTAGGGTCTAAAATATTTAGTTGCCCAAACTACGGCCAAGAGTTCTTTTTCGGTAGTGTCATATTTTAGTTCGGTATCGTTCAAAGTTCTGCTCGCGTAAGCAATAGGAAGGTCTGATCCGATAGGGCCTTGAGATAGTACGGCACCTATAGCGTATTTACTTGCGTCTGTCGTTAAGTTAAAGGGTTTTGTAAAGTCTGGGTATTGCAGTATTGGTTCGTTCATCAGTAAATTTTTACAAGTGTTAAAACAATCAATGTATTCGGGGTCATTATATTTTATTGTTGCATCTTTCTTTAAACATTTCGTTAATGGTTTGGTAAGTTGAGCAAAGTTTTTAATGAATTTTCGATAGTATCCTAAAAGTCCTAAAAATGCTTTAATTTGCTTTGTCGTCTTAGGTAAAGGGTAGTTTTTAATTGCATAAATTTTGTCGGGATTTGGTTTTACTCCTTCGGGGGTCACTACATGTCCAAGGTATGCAACTTCTGTCCGTAAAAATTCTGATTTGTCCAGCTGTATTTTTAGGTTTGCCTGTTTTAATCTATTAAAAACTGTTCGTAAATTTTGAATATGTTCCTGAAGGGATGTACTGAAAATAATGACGTCGTCAAGGTAAACAAGACAAATTTCGTTAGCTAAATTTCGAAGAACGTTATCCATTACTCTCTGGAAAGTAGCGGGTGCGTTCTTGAGCCCAAATGGCATTCTCAAAAATTCGTAATGTCCGTTTTCTGTGCTGAAGGCCGTTTTTTGAATATCTGATTCGTTCATCTCGATTTGATGAAAGCCAGATGCGAGATCTAAAGTCGAAAAATATTGGCATCTACCTAATTTATCCAGCAATGAGTTTATGTTTGGTATCGGGTATTTATCGTCTATTGTCTTGTCATTCAGTTTTCTATAGTCAATAACCAGTCTCCACTTCTTTTTTCCGGAAGCGTCTAATTTTTTTGGGACGACCCATACTGGGGATGACCAGGGTGAATGAGAAGGACGGATGATATTTTGTTCGAGCATTTTGTTGATTTGGGAGTGGACTTCTTTTCGGAATATTTCGGGATATCGGTAGGTTTTGGTGTAAACAGGTAATTCATCTTTCGTGCGGATAGAGTGTTTGATTTCATTTGTAAATGATAACGGCTTATCTTCGGTGTGAAGGATCTCAGAGAACTCAGTCAGCAGTTTTGTTATCTCGCGTTTCTCTTCCTCGTTCATATGTTCCGTTCTTATTTTATCCATGTTAAATTTATTTGGTATTTCGTTTTGAGAATAATTTAGATTGTTTATTTCGAAGTGGTTTAATTCTTGTACTTGTACACAATTTACAAAGTCTATAATTTCTTCGTTTTGTCCTAAATTTATAATTGGGTAAATAATTTTATAATTTTGAATTTTTGCAATTCCTTCTGGGATTAATAAATTATTGAATTTAGTTTCTTGTATTAACACTTCGCCATTTTCGATATTATTTACAAATATTTCTCCTATTTTTTCAGATCTAGGAGGAATTTTTATATAGTTTGATTTTGGAATAATTTTGTGATAGTGAATTTTGATTTCTTGATTAGGTGTAATAATTTTATCAGTTGTCAAATTAATATTTGCGCCTAATATTTTTAAATTATCCAATCCTAAAAGTATATCGAAATTTCTATGGAAATTAAATAGATGATATTTTAGGAGTGTGTCTGGTGAATTAAATAGTTTTGAAGCGGGAATTACAATACTAGCATTTTCTAAAGAAGTTCCGTGAGCTGTGGTGATTTGAAATGGATCATTTTGAATTTTATTTTTATAGTATTTATTGGCTATATCTGGGTTAATAAACGACCGTGTACTTGCTGTATCTATCAAAGCTTTTAAATTTAGTTCTGGTAAGATAATAAATGGTAATTCGCTGTAGTTGTGAATTACATTCATTAGTTCGATATTGGTTCCGAGGCTATTATCGGAAAAAAATCGTTTTCTTCGTTTTGATCTGGATGAGTTACGAAATACTCTGAATTTGGTTCGTCTTGTGTATAATACTCGCAAATTTGTTCGTTATCCGGTTCTATGTATTCTTCTGTCTCTGTGTTAAACAGTTCTTCCGCAATATAATGAGGTTTATTTTGGGAGTGGAAGAATTGTTGTGGACGATAAGGAACAGCTGATGGGTGAGGTGTCGTTGACTGTTTAGTAGAGATGCTCATAGGAGTTGGTTTGTTTGGTTTAAAATTGGGATTTGATCTGAACACATTGGATTGGGATTGATTCGGTTTATTATATTGATTGTAAGGTGATTGGTTGTTAAAAGGTTTAGTATATTGTTGATTAGGAAAAAATTGTTTGTTCTGTGGTTTAAAGATTTGGTTTGTTGGAGGCAGAGGTCTGTACGTTATTTGTGGGTGTTGGATTTGTCTGTATTGGGTGTGGGTGTTCTGTTTTGGTTTATTATGTTGTATGTGATGTGTGCTGTTTTTGTTTTGAACGTGTGTACGATTGTATGTCTCTAATTGAAAGTCATTTGTTAACATGTTCAGTGCTGTGTTCATGTCTTTCGGGTCTTTCGTTCTCATAAGAGTTCCTAGTGGCTCTTTGAGACCGCGGAGTAATATTCTCAGGGTGTATTTTTGAAAATATTCTATTAGGACAGGTTTAGCCGCTTCGGTACAGTGTGTACTAATGTATGAGATTTGCAGGTTTAAAAGGTCTTGTACACGATTGTAAAATTCAAAGGCTGATTCGTTGCCTTGGCGTAATTCTGTAATTTCGATATTAAGGGTATACAAGTCACGTTTGTCGGAATAAGCATTCAACAGTGCTTGTTTCAAATCTTCCCACTTGGTTATGGTGGTACTTGCTATATTTACTGCAGCATCGCCTTTTATTTTGGCAATGATGCTAGACATCAGAAATTCATTTTGAAAATCTGTGAGATCTATCAAATTATAAAATTTTTTAACTAACTTTTCACAAATTTCAATAAATCTAGATAAAAGTTTGCTATCACCGTAAAAGTCTGGAATCATGTCCAAATAGTGTTTTTCTAATTTTGGTGTAGCCATGTTTGTATTAATTTCGTTTAAGTTATTTATGTAATCTGAGTCAGGGAGTTCTTGTCTGGTGGTTTGTATTTCCAAATCAGAATCTGAGTCCGAATGGTACTGATAATTATGTGACATATGTTACTCACAATAATAGAAGTATCTTGTCCATAGATCCGTTGCTCTGTATTCGTCAGGGCCTGGTTCTGCACCTCGCGATGTTCGTTCGGAGTTGCTTCGATTTGGACGCCTTCTGGTTGTTTCTTTCACCTTCCGGTTCTTTTCGGTTGATCGTTGATACGAAAACGGTTTCACTATTCGCGGAAATCGCCCGAAAAATCCTACCGACTGCGCCAGTTATATTTATTTGGTTCGCCGGAAAGTTTTTAAAAACAAATTTTATTATTATGAGGTTAAGATTATATTCATTATACTTACAACAAATGTTACAAAAATTACAATTACAATTCTAATACAATTTGGACATAGATTCGACAATGAATTATGACTGACTAACTCTACATTACATGTTACATTATTTATATTATTTGTGGAAAGGTGTCGGGTTGTTTCCTGTGGGAACAGCAACCTCAGCAGGATGGACCGTGGTAACTTATATATATATATATATATATATATATATATATATATATATATATATATAAACTAAATCAATGCAATATGATTTAATGTTTTTAAAAAGTTTTTATTTAACATACAAGATACAACTAGAATAATACGAAGTTAATTATTCTACAGACTTACATAATCTAACGGATTCTAGTAGAGTTGGTCTATTTATTACATTTGTGTCGTATGATGTTTATGCTGTGTAGGGTTTAATGTTACAGAGTGGAAACTTACATAAAATGATGCAATAAGGGATGAGTGTCTACATAATTCCTCCCCCCTAAGATGAAAGAATACCTGTTGGATGTTCAATAGGTATTGTTTCAATTGTTAGTTTATTTTTATTTGATTTGATTAAGTTTCTTTTCTTAATTATTACATAAATTTTATAAAATAGGAATATTATTACAACCATGGTTACAATACATAAAATTATATTGAAACATATTGAATGTGACTCAAAGTTATTAATTTCATTTAAGTGTGTTATTTGTTGACTTGGATATTTAACTGATTCTAGATTTTTTATATTCAACGTTTTATTAAGAATTATTTTATTTTTACTTTGCCCGATATTTATGTTCATAATTTTATCATACTTAATATTTTTAAACATTTTTTGTTTGTTTATTAAACAGTCTTTTATAGAGTAAATTCCGGAAATTTCTTTATCTTGAATTTCGTGATCACATTCGATATTTATTACTTCTTTATTTGGTAAAAAGAGATATACAATATTTGAGTTAGGTATTGGAATGATTTCATTGTGGTTAATTACTTTAATATATTCACAGTTATTACTATTTCTATTAAAATACAAATTTTCTACACATTTATTAGGTGGGGAATTTTCATTATTACAAATATAAAGCTTATCTTCTACTAAAGTACATTTATTCAAATTATTAATGTGTGTATTAGATTTAGTGTAATAGCCAGGGGTTATGTCTAATGTAACATAAGTGTTGTCGTGTAAAGTAGGAATGGGGGTGATTTGTAGAAGTTCGTTTTGTACAAGAGGAATAGGGATGTCTATTATTATGTCCAAAGTGAATTTTTCATATTTACAATATGTTTTAACTAATTGTTAATTTTGCCAATTTTTGATTACAAGGTGTTTTAGACTGTTTGGTAATAATTTGTTAATTTCTCTCTTAACGTCGTCTCTCGATAAAATACCAAAATATAAAGTGTTTGTTTCGCAAAAAGCGAAGGTAGTTTCAATTTCGTTAAGAATACTTATCAAATTTGTGGCTGCAAATGTTAGTTGTGTTATTATATTTTCTATATAAAGTTTATCGTTCGTATCTATTATTTTTCCTTAAACAATATGCATTTCATTAATTTTATTTTGAATAATTTTGTTATTAACGTTAATTTTCTCTACTTGTTTATTGAAATATTCCGAAATATTTTTATTAAAAGTAATTACTTGATTTAGATTGTCTTTCAGGATATTTTCATTTTCTTGAATTAATCTTAAGGCGTTATCATATTTTTCTTGATCAGTGGCATCTAAATTGCCAGTGATACTTTTTATTATAGAACCTATTCCGTTTATAAGTCCACGTTTTTCTTTGTTCTCATACAAGAGAATTTGAATTTTACTATTTACAATGTCCAAGAAGTTTTCTAACATATTACTTAAGTCTTCTACATATTTCTTATATTTATTATTTAATTCTAATTTTAATTGGTTATAATAATATGTAAGGTTATTATACGTTTCTTTAAATCTATCTAAATTAAGCTTAACATAAATGTACTTATTATTAGTTGAAATTAGGGCATTTCCTAGCTTCAGGACGTTAATTCCGGGGTTGTGTGTTTCGTCTTTGAGGTTGATGGTTGTTGCTGTTCGTATGAGTCTGTAAAGTGACGGTGAGGTTTTATTTTGTCAATTTTAATTTTTTTGTTCTTGTCAGTTATTATTTGAGCTTTGTCTTTTACATATGTTTTGATATTTTGTTACTTATAGCGGGGTTTCTCGACTTTACCGGTGTTTCTTTTGGCTAGTTCTTCGAATGCTTTATCAGGTAATTTAATACTATCTACTTGTGACGAAGCGTATTTCCTTTTACTGTTATCTAATAACAATTTAGTTTCATCGTAAATTTTCTTCATAATTTCTTTGTGAGTCTGAACATAATTGTCAGTAACAATTTCAGGAGAAATTTCTTCTTTTAATTCATTATAATGGCCGAAAAGTATTTCATTCGGTGTACGTTTTGTAACTGAGTGAATAGTCTGGTTATACGCTTGAAGAGCATAACGGGCTTTATTACTAATTGTTAAATCGTTAAAATCTTTATTTTGTTCTAATATTCTAACATGTTCTATTATTGTTGAATGGAACCTTTCAATATTTCCATTACTTTTTGGATTATTGACACTAATAAGATGAATACGAATATTTTTAGTTGATAAAAAGTTATATATCAATTGGTTATTAAATTGTAAACCATTATCTGATATTATTAATTTAGGAGTGCCGAAAATGGAGAAATATTTTATTAATTTTTGTATAATAGTTTCGGTGTTGGTTTCTGACAAATGATAAATTTGTGCATGTTTGGAGAAACTGTCGATTATTGTTAAGAATTTTTCTTTCTTTAATGATAAAATATCAATATGAATAATTTCGAGGGGCTTGTTCGCTGTTTGTGTTTTTATAATAGGTAGTTTTATAGGATTTCTTTCATATTTGTTTTCCTGACATACATCACAGTTGTTTATGAATTTAGAAACAGTTTGCTGCATGTTTGGCCAATAATACTGTTGTTTTAGTTTCTGATAGGTTTCAATTATGCCACGATGGTTCGTTTTGCCTAAATGATAATTTTTTACTAAATCAATTTGTTCGTCTGATAATTCTACGTCTTGTAATTGATTTTTACAACTAGTTAAAATATAAGTGCCTGGTTGGAAATAAATTTGTAAAATTGAATTTAACATTTTTTGAAATTGTACCGGAACAATGCATTAATAATGTATTCCAGGTATGAGGTACTCTTTGATGAATTTTAATAGGGTATTTTTAAAATTAGTTTTGTTTAGGTAAATATAAATTCTTTGTTTTTCGTGTCCAAACATTTTTTTAATTTCTACAGAGATTTTCGAATTTGTTTCTTTAAAAATAATTTGATTTTTACCAAAGTTTATTGAAGTGTCTTTGTAATGAAGGCCGTTGATAGGAGATTCGTCATCAGAATGCTGAGTACAGCTGTCCGTGTCTTTTTCAGCGATAACGGAGTTTGCGTAGTTCTCGATTTTGTTTGAAGCAAAAACATTAATTTGAATATTCGTATTTTCAAAAATTTGTCTTAGTAAATTTTCTATATCTAACCAATTTTGCTTATCTAAACCACATGCAATTTTTGGCATGTTAATTGAATTAATATTATTTTCGATTAGATAATGTCTTAATTGTTTTAAACTATCTTCGATGCTTTTTAAAGTTGGTTTATTAAAATAATTTTCTTTTGTAATTAAATGTATGATTAATCTAGGTGATGTTTGTATGGCAATAGTATTTACTATTTTTATTTTATCTAAATCGTTCTTAGTATGATACTTTTCATTGATCTGTTTTGCGAAGCCTTGACCCATTTCAAAATCTTTGGAAATGCAATGTATTATGGGTTCTTTGTGGTCGAAAATATTTGAAGTTTTATAATTTATCTCGAAAGGTTTCGGAATTCTGGATAGATAGTCTGCAACGTAATTTTGTTTGCCTTTTTGATATTCTATGAATATATAATTATATTGTTATAATTTTAATTTCCAACGTACAAGTTTTAAATTTGGTTCTTTTAAACTGTTTAGCCAAATAAGGGGTTTGTGATCTGTAATTAATTTAAATTTGTGACCGTATAAATAGGGATGAAAATGTTTCGTAGCCCAGATAATAGCAAGTAGTTCCTTTTCGGTTGTTGAATAATTTATTTCATGATCGTTAAGTGTCCGGCTTGCGTAAGCTATAGGTAGATCTTTTCCATCTATATTTTGGGATAGGACTGCACCCAAAGCATAATTTGAGGCGTCGGTCGTTAGACGGAATTGTTTTGAAAAGTCAGGATACTGTAATATTGGTGCGTTCGAAAGTAATAATTTACATTTTTCAAAACTTGAAATGTATTCCTTGTCTTCTATATTAATTTTGGCATTTTTCTTTAAACATTTGGTAAACGGTTTAGTTAATTTGGAAAAATCTTTTATAAATCTGCGGTAATAACCAAGAAAGCCTAAAAATGATTTGATTTCTTTTTGAGTCTTTGGAAGAGTAAATTTTTTAATAGTTTCAATTTTATCTGGATTCGGTTTAATGTCTTCGGTGGTAATCATGTGTCCGAGATACGCGACTTCTTTTCTAAGAAATTCGCTCTTATCGAGTTGTAATTTAAGATCTTAGTCTTTGGAAAACAATTTTGATATTTTGAATGTGTTCTTGTAATGATTTGCCTAATATTATTATATCATCTAAATAAACGAAACATATTTTATTAATGAGGTCTTTTAAAACAAAATTCATTAGTCTCTGAAATGTACTTGGTGCTTTTTTGAGACCAAAAGGCATTCTAAGAAATTCAGAATGTCCTTGATCAGTTGAAAAGGCAGTTTTTTCTATTGAGTCAGAATCCATTTCAATTTGGTGAAAGCCGCTTTTTAAATCAATTGTAGTGAAATAATTACATTTACCAAGTTGGTCCAAAATATCCGCGATGTCAGGTATCGGAAATTTGTCATCAATCGTTTTAGAATTTAATTTACGGTAATCTATAACCATACGAAATTTGTTTTCACCCGAAGCATCCTGATTTTTCGGAACAATCCATATTGGACTACTCCAAGGAGAGTATGAATGTCTAATTATTTCTTGATCTAATAATTTATTAATTTGTTTGTCGACTTCTTCTTTGTAAATAATTGGATATTTGTATGATCTTTGACAAACTGGATTTTCGTCGCTTGTCTTAATTTTGTGTTTTATAACATTGGTAAAAGTTAAATTTTTGTCGTCGTCAATAATCAAGTCTTCGAATTCTTTAATAACTTTATTTAATTCTTTGATTTCTATATTATTTAAATGATCAGTTCTTAATTTTAATTTTTCCGAAATTTCTTGACAATTCATTTCTAATTTGTTTTTGTGAAAATAGCTAAATTTAAATTACCACAAGTAACTTTTTATAAATTTGGTTTTGCATATTTTCTTGTTTGTTATTGTCAATGTCAATAATAATTTCATTATTTTTTTCCTCTGTAACTTCTTTACGTTTAGTAGAAGATTCAGATATATCATAATTAAGCAAATTTTTTGTAAGTCGTTTTCGAGGTATTGTAGTTTTTGAACGATGTGCAGACATTGTAGTAATTTTAGGTGTCTAAAATTTTTTTATTATATTAAAATTTTATATAAATATCTATATATTTTATTACTTTCATTTTTTTTTTCTTTTAATAATATAAAATATTAACAATTTAAAAAGTAGCAGGTTTAGTAAGCATGTACACACACAAAAAAGATAACTTTTAAACTAATTTATTTAAAATATATTTTACATATTCATGTTATTATCTTCATATGTTGGCAACAGTGATAAGTGATAGTGTAAAAATTTTTGACTGTCCAAAGAAATTATCTCAATACGTCAATAATAAAACAATTAAATTACCAAAAAGTGTGGTGACTAGTAAAATAGTGTGCCACAGCTAAAAATAATTAGAGTGCTCAGTTAAAGCTTATCTAAAGTGACACATAAGTGACTTAAACTCGAGGTACTCAGCACGTGCTGAGCGTGATAGCGCGCGCACGCAGTTACGCCCAATTCTGATCAAAACAAGCTAGTGTTGCCCACTGTGGTAAAAATAAAAATAAACAATGCCAGAAACAAGTGGCGGAATAAATTCAATTACAAACACCGTGACAAACGTAATAACAACACTAGCAACTGCCCCATACTACACCCAACCTACAACAACAACAACCCGAACAACACCGATAAGCAGCAACATAACTGAAAACACAACATTCAGAAATTTTCGATTAGGATCGATATCACCAATAAATCTAGGACAGACCACACCAGCTCCTATGTCTCCAACTTCAGAAATCGATCTGACCCAAAAATCGACAGATTCCAACAACTTACCATGGCAAAACGTCACTAAAAGAAAGTCAGCAAAAAGAGCAAGAGAAACAGAAACAGAGCCCACTCACGAAAATACAAGTAAAAAAAGTAACAAACCTACATCATACTCTCATAATGCAAATAGATTCTCTCCACTAAACGAAGAACATACCGTAACAGAGACACAAACCTGTAAAATTCCTAAACCCCCACCAGTATTCGTACAAGAAGTAACGGACTTCCGCTTAATGCTGGAAACTCTAAACACTGTATTGCAAACCACAGAGTACATATGTAAAACCCACGAAAACAACGGTATCAAAATAAACACCAATTCAGCAGATTCATACAGAAGACTGATACGACTACTGAACACAAATAACGTCGCATACTATACGTATCAACCAAGGGAGGAAAGAGCCTATAAAGTAGTCATTAAAAACATACACCACTCCATTCCGGCGAACGACATAAAAGAAGCACTGCAAGAACAAGGATTTGCAATTAGAAATGTCTCAAACATACGAAGTTGGAAGAGCAAGGAACATCTGCCAATGTACTTCGTCGACCAGGAACCAAATGAAGACAACAAGAAGATCTACGATCTAAAACACCTACTAGGTACCAAAATTGTAGTTGAAGCTCCGAGGAAAAAATTTGAAATACCGCAATGTACGCGTTGCCAGGAATATGGCCACACCAAACGATATTGCAAAAAGCCTTTCTACTGTGTGAAATGCGGAGACAATCATCCATCGAATGAATGCAAAAAAGAGAAAGAAACAACAGCAACATGCGCCCTCTGCTCGGGACCTCACCCGGCAAATTACAAAGGATGCAGAATATACCGTGACCTACAAAACGCCAGAAATAAACCAATCATAAATAAGTCATACCTACAAGGAAAACAGTACTACTCGCAGATAAGAGAAAACATAAGCTATGCTGAAACAGCAAACACTACAACAAAAAAAAATACAAACACCGAACTCCATGAACAATCACAATCTGAGAACAATAACCTCATGTCAACATTTTTAAACAAATTTGAACAAATGTTCAATCAACTAATGCAACAAAACGTTATGATAATAAATCTGCTCACAAGCCTTGTAAACAAAAGAAATGGCTAACTCAATCCGAATAGCACTGTGGAATGCCAACGGCTTGGCACAACATCGAAACGAGGTAGAAACATTCCTTAAACAACAGAGAATAGACATGATGCTCATAAGTGAGACACATTTCACCGTGAGAACTTATTTCAAAATCCACAACTTTAAAACGTATCACACAAACCATCCAGACGAAACAGCGCATGGGGGCACTGCAATAATCATAAGCGAAAAAGTAAAACACTGCGAACTCGAAAAATTCGAAAAAGAACAAATTCAAGCTACAAACATTAAAATTCAAGATTCTCATGGTTCTCTCATCTTATCAGCTGCCTACTGCCCACCGAAGCATAACATCAAGAAAAACGATTTCGAAGAATATTTCAATTCACTTGGTAGTAGATTTATCTCAGGAGGAGACTATAACGCCAAACATCCGAACTGGGGATCAAGAACAACAAACCCGAAAGGTACTGAATTACGCAAGGAAATGATAGCCAAAGGATATGATCACCTAAGCACAGGAAAACCTACCTACTGGCCTACGGATCCCAACAAAAGGCCAGACTTATTAGACTTTTTCGTAGCCAAAGGTATCTCAAAAAACTATACCAAAATAGAATCATGCTACGATTTATCATCTGATCACTCACCAATCATCCTAACTATGAGCTCAACAATTATAACAAAAGAGAGAAAACCTACTTTGTGTAATAAACACACCGACTGGGAAAAATTTAGACAAGTTCTAGACGTAAAAATAAATCTTAACATTCCACTGAAAACAACTGACGACTTAGACGAAGCAGTTGAATATCTAACAACGAGCATCCAACAAGCTTCGTGGAACTCTACTCCAGAAGTTAAAAAATTAAATGAAAATGTCACCAACTTACCGAAATATCTTCTACACAAAATAGCTCAAAAAAGAAACGCTAGACGCAGATGGCAGCAAACTCGACATCCTGAAGATGAAAACAAGTTGAATTACTTGTCTAAAGAAATAAAAAAACTAATACAAGAAAACAAAAATGACACAATTCAAGAATACGTCAGCAATCTGTCCGCTAACCCCGAAAAAGGATATTCGCTTTGGAAAGCAACAAAAAAACTGAAAAGACCGACAGTACACGTACCACCCATTAAAAAAGAAGATGGAAGTTGGGCCAGAGAAGATGAAGAAAAAACAGAAGTACTAGCAGAACACCTATACAAAGTCTTCGAACCTCACCCATCCGCATTGACAGCTGACGAAGAAAGTCAGATTGAAGAATTCCTAACATCACCCGCACAACTTTCTCCACCAATCAAACATTTTACCCCAGACGAAATTAAAACTGAAATAAAATATCTAAACTCTAGAAAAAGCCCTGGATACGACCTGATAAATGCAAAAACTTTAAAAGAACTATCAAAGAAAACTGTTATATCATTAACCAACATATACAATGCGATGATAAGAATATTATATTTCCCAGTGCAGTGGAAATATGCACAAATAATACTAATCCATAAACCTGGCAAGCCAGAACACGAGGCATCATCGTATAGGCCAATATCACTACTACCGCAGTTATCAAAACTGTTTGAGAAACTTCTACTCAAAAGATTGAATGAGATAATAGAAAAAGAAAATCTCATCCCATCACATCAGTTTGGGTTCAGAGAGAGACATTCTACAATCCAACAAGTAAATAGAATAACGAACGAAATCGAAAACTCACTGCAGTATGGTAAAATATGTGCTGGAATCTACATCGATATAAGCCAAGCATTCGATAGAGTATGGCACACTGGCCTCCTATACAAAATAAAGAAAACACTTCCATACCAGTATTCTTTTCTAATAAAATCCTATCTAGAAGATAGATATTTCGCGGTAATTCACGGGGAATGTACTTCCCAGCCTCACAAAATCCGAGCTGGAGTACCGCAAGGCAGTGTACTCGGACCAATTCTTTACCAACTCTACACAACCGATCTGCCTTGCTCAGAGAAGGCCACAATAGCAACTTACGCTGATGACACAGCAATCCTTGCAAACCATGACAACCCCACTGAAGTCTCCGCAGTCTTGCAGAAATCCTTGGACGACATTCAAGATTGGGCCAGAATGTGGAGAATAAAAATAAATGAAAGCAAAACCACACACGTAGTATTTACAAATAAAAAAGAAACCTGCCCTCCTATAGAAATTAATAACAAACAACTAGATACAAAAGATGAAGTCAAATATCTAGGGATGCTTCTCGATAAAGGACTAGTGTGGGCTAAGCACTTGAAGAATAAAAGAAAACAACTAGACATCACAGTAAGAAAAATGTATTGGCTCCTAGGAAGGAAATCACAACTGTCCAGAGAAAATAAACTATTACTGTACAAAGCTATAATTGTTCCAATATGGACATATGGAATACAACTATGGGGATGCGCCAAAAACTCAAACATTAACATAATTCAAAGATTCCAGAACAAGACCTTGAGAATGATATTAAACGCCCCCTGGTATGTCAATAACCACACAATTCACAAAGACCTGAAAATAAAATACGTCCGAGAACAAATCAAATCCTACGCATCCAAATACGAAGACAAATTGTACGACCACCCAAACGAACTAGCCCTGGAACTTCTAAACAACGAAGATGATCCTAGACGTTTGAAAAGAACCAAACCATTAGACTTAAAAGAACTGTGATACTTTATTAATACACTATATAAAGGACATAATATGTAAATAAAATGAGGAAATTCCAGTGGGAATTCACCTCTCGCATGCTAATACAACTCACATCTAATTTGCTGGTTGGCCAATATTAGGCCAGTTGTAAATGTATTTATTGTGAAATAAAAAAAAAAATCTTATTATCTTATTAATTCCTATTAATTATAACCTTTTAACCTTATACCAAATATAAATTCTTTATCTAAAATATTACAGCACAATTTATTTATGCTCAACAACATTTACAACAACAAATACAGTACAGTAAGAAAAATTTTTGCAAATTCTGCATGCCATACCATCCACTTGTACGGTTAGTAAAACAAAGCATTTTAATGAACAACAATAATCTTTCTCTTCTTTGGATAATGATTGTAGTAACTTATTTATTGCAGGAGTAGCTGTTTCATTTTTAGATGTCTAAAAAATTTTTTTTATTAATACATATAAACTTATCAAATAATTTTATATTACCGTCATTATGAAACAGCACAATTAACAAACATGCATGTGAATACTGTGGAAAATAATTTTAAACCAATTAATTTCAAAATGTTTATTCATATTTATTACTTATAATCTAATAACATTTGACCTTTCATCATTTTTATAGCACAACACTTTATATATTTACAATGGACGAACGAGTACACCATGTTTTAGTATTTTTCTCCCATTTTCCCCATATTGAACGAAGGTAATGTGTAGCCTACCGTTGTGACATGTAGGACACTCCATGTTTCTGGTTGATGCTGGTGGATTATCTCTCAAAATCTCCCAACGATTATTGCAGGAAGTGCAATAATATTTCCAAATAGTCCAAGATGAGTCTGTTGAACGTGTAGACGAAGACATACTTGTAGCGCGCTTCGACTCGCTGAGCGGAGTGTGAGATCTGGGGTTCAAATCTCAGTGACGACAAACTTCTAACCCAAAATAAATACCGCTGTATTTGGACTTCGGTCTGTTGGACAGTGTAAGTTAAAATAAAATAAAATAGATGATTATATTTCACTGTCGTGAACTTGGTTTAACGACTGCATGAAATAATAGAATATGAGAACGGTTTCGCTTTATATAAAGCAACTGGAACTGATATCCTACAGAATGATAAAATAACAAAATATATTATGTAATAGGATTAAGAAATAAAATAAATATATACATTTTAAAAATGTTTATTTTTTATAACATACATACAATTACATTATAAAAATAAAATTTACATATAATTTTTATTGTATTTTTTTTACAAATTCTAAATTTGCTGTATTATTAATTAGTCCTCGGTGAATTAGGTACACATTTTCTTCGGTGTCACTCGCAGCATCCTGGTTCGTTTGTTCAAGATGTTCATCACTAATTGCGTTAAATCGTTGCCCCAAATAAATTCGAAAATCTTCTAAATACACCATAATACAATCACCAAATTAGTATTACGTTTTAACGATTTGATTTTATAAGGCTTGCCTATCGTTAAGATATTAATACCCCTAACTTCTGCTTTTTTCGATAAACTTGTCATCGAAGAATATGCTGATGATGATGATGACGAAGAAGAAGAAGCCATTGTTGAATTATTGGTAGTAAAGATTAGTTAATTCTAGTCTTGTAACTACTTGTTAATGTGTGTACTGTTGTTACACATATATTTAGTTTCTGCTATTGGATTTATATATATTGTCTTATCATGCTTATAGTTTTGATAACATATTTATAATTGTGGAATATATTAATATTTTGTAACTAGTAAACAATACGTGCACAAAGGTTATAGGTTCACAATAACAGACTGATTTACAGTTATTTTAATAACATATTTATGCTATTGGATTTATATATATTGTCTTATCTTGCTTATAGTTTTGATAACATATTTATAATTGTGGAATATTTTAATATTTTGTAACTAGTAAACAACACGTGCACAAAGGTAATAGGTTCACAATAACAGACTGATTTACAGTTATTTCAATAACATATTTATACTTGTGCACTCAAAGTTATAGGTTATTGTTGATAAACTAATTTTTTAATTCATTTTAATATTTGACTTTATTAATTTAGATAAAAGATTTTTTAGCTGCTTTAATATAGACTCATTAGGACATTGTATATTAAAAAAAGATAAACTAAATGGAATTGCTTTCGTAACAGTTTTTAAATGTTCACTATATTCATATATAATATTATTTTTCAAAAAAATATATATATATCCATTTATATACTAAAAAAATTTATTGTTCCACGATTTATAACAGAATTACTACATTCGTCAAGCTGTACTACATGAATATTATTAAAAAATATATAAGTTCGCCCCATATTAGTATGTACAGCAGCAATAATGTCTTTAATTTCCTTTGAAACTGAACTTCCTTTAGTAATTTTAAATATTTCTAACAATGGCCACTTAATATCATAAAAAGTATCATAATTTATTAGTACTATATTACCGTTTGGTTTACGGTATACAGCTGATACATTTTTAAAATTATTATTTAATGATGGTACCCAATCTTGTAAAAAATAAGGTTTTGTATAACCATCCTCTAAAATATTTTTAAGTTATTATTAACAATTAAAAAATTTGTTATATTATTTAAATTACATAATTCTGGCTCCGATTCTGTTTGTTTTTTATCTATTTCTGTATTTGTTTTGTTGTTGTTATTTGTGGGGGGTGATAATGTTGTAAACTGGGTTGGAGAAGGAATTATATACCTTTTTCCATATAAACTTTGTATTTCCTGAATATCGATTAAGTTCAATTTAAAATCAGAAATATTTTGATATAATACATTTCTGTGTAGGCTATACATAACAGAATTTTTGTTTTGTACATGTTCTAAGCCCAATGCATGTCCTATTTCATGAACTAAAACTTCAAAAAAATTTATATATTCTTCATCTTTTTTGGTATGTGATAATTTATAACTTTTTTCTCTACAGCATCCATATGAATATCAACGGAACTTTGGTATTGTTCAAGCGAAAATGAATGCGCTAAAACTTGTCCTGGGCCATCAAAATTATATGGGCAGTAATTATTTTTAAAATATGAATAATGTCGTATTCTACTCATTGAAATTATAATATTTGGATATATTGTATTATTATGCAAATATGGAATATATTCAAAAGCAATATTAATATATTTTTCCTATATTTTAAAAGCTTCATCTGCCACTTTAATTTGATAATTTTGACCGTAAACAAAAGTCCATGTTATAATATTGTTTTTCCAAATATATTTTTCATATTTGCTGTTATTATCAGATACTCCACATGGTTTTGATTTTAATGAATTTAGCAATTCATTATTTAATGTTCCTGGTACCTTTAAATTATAATATGTTTAATAATTTTTTATTGCATCAACATACCCATTATCAGTTTCGGAAATAGTTGATAGTTCATTTGTATTTGTTTTTAAGTACCCATAATTTTCTAATAATTCTACAGATTCTATAAAGTCATAATTTAAACTCATACTATTTTCTTCACAATAACATAATAAATACACTTGTATTTGTATAATAAATATAATTAATAACTTCATTTTACAAATAATCACAATAAATACTATTTATAAAATAAATTTCTTTTATATCTTTAAACACAGCAAAAAATAAATAAAAAAATAAATGCCGATGTTTAAAATATATGAAGGACCTTTGGTATAGGAGATGACTGTTAACTGGGTGTTAATTACAGGTGTGCAAAATAATCTTAAAATTTGCTGCTGTTGACCTTCAGATATAATTTTATTAAATAAATTTATTAAGTCGAATATATTTGAACTTTATAATCATATGATAACCTTATTATCATATAATGTTTTACTATATAAGAACGTTTGTAAAACATATAATTCTAGTATTGAAATATGCCTCCGTTAGAAACGATAGCATCTGAAATTGAAGATGTTCTACTTCCAATACCTACACAGGTAACTCGAACCCGAAGATATTATAGAAATTAGCGACGAAGAAGATATTATAGAAATTAGCGACGAAGAAGATTTTATAGAAATTAGCGACGAAAAGATATTATAGAAATTAGTAACAAAGAAGAAGATAACAGTATAATAGAAATAAGCGATGAAGAGGATACAATTATGGAATATTTAGAATTAAGTGATTTTTTATAAAATTTATTATAAAAATAATTATGTATTTACAATAAAAATATATACATATATTCATTACAATGTTTAATTACAATAAATATCCCCAAGGAAATGTATCTGTACATGAAGGGTTTACAATACGTTTATCATCGTATGGGCTTAACACAATTTTTTTCTGCTTTACTGTATATACATTATGTTTTTTTGATAATATTGAAAATTGAATTTTACTTAAAGTATTATTTTTAAATCATCATCATCATCAATGGCACAACATTCCTATGTGGAACAAGGCCTCAAGTACCTGAAGTACTTGGTTCGTGACATGTTTTACTTGCATTTTAGTGATGCAGGTTGTCAGCCTACAGTCTCTGCAAGGCCAGCACACACCGAGCCGTTGTGCGGCAACCCATCCAATTGGACAGGGCGGGCTATGTTGCTTATCTACACGATCAGACAAGACACGCCACGACCACACAACCGTACTGGCTGACATTTTTAAATAAACAATCGTAATAGTTGCTAATTGTTATTTTTTTTACCGTTGCACCTGTAACACCTTTAGCTTTTTTACTTACTATTTCTTCAACATTATTTAAAGATTTGTAACAATACATTTTTGAACGTAATCCTATAAATTCTGTCATTATTTTACCATTATTTCCATCTTTCATAAGACCGATAATTTTTTTGTTTACTTGAGGTATATTATAAATATTATTTTCAATATAATCAGAGGTGTCGAATTTATGAATATCACGTTTCATTATTTCATAAATATCAAAATTAAAAAAATTATAGATCAAGCTATCAGTATCTGTAAATAACAATTTTGCATTTTCACCAAAATTTGCTTTTATATAATTAAAATGAAAATCATACATGTATGTTTTAGCTAAATCTAGTACAGAAAATCCTACATAAATTGGTTTATTAGAAAAAATATGTTGTTTTTTCATTTCAATAATATTGAATTATCACTTAAAATAATACAACTGTGAAAATTTGGTTGTGATATATAATACTTTGCACTATATCGCCCCTCATATTTTGTAACTAATTTTACAATTTTATATTTCCGAACGTTTTCCATTGTTTTTCCAAAAACAGCGTTATTTAATAATTTCAAAAAAAAATTCCCAAACTCGTTTTTTGATTTTTTTCGTAATTCTGTATTTAAATCAATGTATTTTCGTAGCCAAGGACTTTGTTGAAATTTTAATATTTTATGTATATGCGTAATTTCCATGCCTAAATTTATATATTGTTTTAAATTTATATAATGTATTTCATATTTTTTTTATGATGCAAATTTGCTATTAATTTTGAGTTTTTTGAAACTGGTGGAGGAAAGTGTTCCACTGCAAGAGGTAAATCTTTATGTTTATTATGCAAATTTATTGGATATTCCCAATCTACCTCAAAAATATATCCTGTATTGTTTTCATCGTTTATATTTAATACATTTATATTATTAAAATCTTTTTCTTCAACCCATTCAAAATTGTTTTGAGGTAAATACATTCTCATCGCAGCACCATACAAATTATTAATATTATAATACATTAAATAAGAATCTTTTTCACTCGCATTGTACATATTTTCCATATATTTATTATTAGCTTTTCCATATCTAGTAGAGCATTGGGATAGTCCACCGCGAATACCTTTCTCAATAAAATGAATTTTATCTACATCTGTTAGCAACTCTAATTCCACATTTGTACATTTAAGCATAGCATCAAATGCTAACCCTGGAGCTGTGTAATAGTGCAACGCATCTAAACCATAAGTTTTCATACAACTATTACGAAAGTTTTCAAAAACGTCGCTTAATAGTAATACATCAGTCTTTAAATATAAATTAGCATATTCACCTATTGTTCTTATTTTAAACACAGACCAAACTTTTTTTGCAAACTGGTACTCTTCTTCTGATACACTTTCACCTTTGATTGAACTGTGAAAATTTTCTGTATTAGGTAATTTTGTTTCCTCCAATTTAGCCCAGGAATAAATGTACTCCTAAGAAAAAATTCCTTTTCGGTTCAATAATTCAAACTCTTCGTGTGCAGTATAAAAACTTCCTATGATATTTTTTTCTTCGTTTGACAAATATGAAGACAATTTGTCTAAACTGCTATTTATAAAACGAAATGAGTAAATTAATCGTATTTGTATTTTTGTATTGTCAACATATTTAGTGAAAGATATATATTTTCCTTTATTTATTGGAAGAATTTGTGTTCTTCCAGGTATTTGTGTAGTTATTGTTTTTATTAAAAAATGATTGTCATACGAACTTAAATTGTGAAATACTACTGGAATAACACGTGATTTTCTGTATTTCAAATTACATACTTGGTCTGCAGCTCCACAATATTTTCCTGTAAGGTGACAATGATCTCGTACTTTAATATCACCTGCCTCGAAATTATTGTTACATATATGACATATTGTAGCACTCAAAAAATCTTGTTCTTCAGATAAAGTTAAATTCATTGGTACAATATTATTCATAATGTTATCAACATTTTTAGCAATATGTTGTAATTTTTCACAGAATAATTCCAAACAATTAGTTCCATTATACAAATTAAATTCTGATAAATTATTATTGTAGCTACATTTCATATAATAATCTATGCTAAAAGGTATGTTTTTGGGTAAACGTGGTATTTTCCCCACGATTTTGGTTAATTTTTTCCAAAATCGATTCAATGTCTGCATATATAACAAACAGCACCTTTTCTTTGTAAAGACAATTTTTAAATTTCAAAATAATATTTTTGTTTTCTATAGGTAATTCCATCCTACACTTATTTACAACTTGACAATATTTCGTGTGTTTTAAATAAGTATTTTGTACATAAAAGTGATTTAAACATGTATCACAAATATATGATTATTTCTTTTTTTTAGATAATTGACTACTTAATAATCTTGATAAATTTTCTATCTACATATAATGATAATTTTCAGGCGATCTAAGTTCATCTACATCAATAACATCATTGTTATAATCAGTGTAATCATCATCATTATCATTATCTGAATTGCTACTATTATTATTTTTTTCAGTACAATTAGAAATCATTAATAAATGTATTTTTCTATTATATTGTTTTTTTTTTTGTAAGTTTAACAGGTACAATAATATTTATATTTTTTTCCCTTTTTTCTCTTCTTCAATTGTATGCACATTTATTGATAATTTGTTAATGTCTTCAAATTTTCCAGTATTCTTAATATGCATAGGAAAGTTTAATCCACTATATTGTAAAACGGTAGAAAAATGAGGATATGATGTAGTACGCTCTGAATGTTTTGTAGTTGGATATAAAGCAGGCACAACAGCCCAAAGAAAACAATAGTTATCAGCATTTTTAACATTTATAACAGCTCTTTTACATTTTATGTCAGGTGGTAATTCTATATAACTATTACCTTTAATAGTTTCATACTTATTTATGTTTACTTTTAAATAAAGAACTTTGTTCAAGGCCCAATCAGAGTCTCACTCTTGAAATTCTTCTAGTTTTCTTAATAATTTATCTTTAACGTTGATATTGTACCATTCTTTTATGTTTGTAGTTTTGTCGATAACATTGTTAGCTGTTGTAAAATGTTTTATCTCCATTTTTCCAGTGTGCGGCAATATAAATTCGCAGCAAAATATTACATTTACTTTCATTATATATTGTAATAATTTTTTTTTATTTTATTAGAAAATATTCTCTGCGCTGCTTGTAAAAAAAAATTGGGGTCTTTAAAATTAGCCTTATTAATTATCGTATCTGTCTATATTCTGCTGTTGAAAACAGATTGAATATTTTGCCATATTAAATTTTCAGATTTTCTTTTTTGTTTATATCCAGATCTAGTTATTATTTTTCTTCTTTGTATTTCATTTTTCAGCATTTCTCGATATGTTTTTAATGATGTTAAATTACCTTTTAATTTAAAAAGATTTTCTGCTTTGTTAAAGTTATTTTTTTTGTTTTTTTACACATTTGTTAAATATTATTATAATTTTATTAATATATTTTCGCAACCTTTCATGTTCTTCTTTTGTTTTTAACAGTTGAAAAACTTTTTGAATTTTTTTAATAACGTTGCTACTTAAAAAACTTATTGTGTTGGTGTCACAGTTCATTGTAACATACGATAATATTCAAATACGCAATTTCATTTATATACAGTTTACTCAAAATTCTCAAAATTGTAATCAAATATATATCCTTAACCCCTAACCTTTACATACATATGCTGTTTACGAAAACACATTAAATTCTTGTACCCGGATACAAATATGTTATTATAATTTCACAATTTCTTAAAGTGTGCTATCAAATACATGTCCGTAACCCCCCTAAACTTTTGTACATGTGCTGTTTACACAAACAAATTAAATTCCTAAAAATAATATCAAATCGTCGGCAAATAGATAACCTTTAACCTTTCTACACGTGCACTGTCTTATAATTTAAATTTCTTAAAGTCCTTATCATAGTTCAAAATTTGACCACCGTTATCATATAGATGGCGCTGCAATTAGCGAGCGCGAAATCAAAGCAAAAAAAATACGATGGCAAGTCCAACGGTCAATTTGGAGTAGAACCTGCCTAGATACTCTACTTATATTGTAACCTACATGGGCTGGATTCTAGAATACCTACCACACTTGAAATAGCAATTTTCTTGTTGCAATGTTTTCTTTTAGATAAAATATGATGAAGAATTATAAAATTCGGGCGCGGAAGCAAATATTTATATGATTTTTTACAAAAATAAAGTCAGATTTTACCTATTCTTGATGAAAACGTTGTATATTGTAAGCTACATGGGCTGGATTCTAAAATACCTACCACAATTTAAATAGCAATTTTCATCTTGCAATGTTTTCTTTTAGCTAAAATATGATAAAAAATAATAATATTCGGGTGCGGAAGCAAATATTTATATGATTTTTTACAAAAATAACGTCAGATTTTACCTTTTCTTGAAATGGATATTTTTTTTAAAACATTCATATTCATGCTTTAGGATCTACACTGTTGATAATTTTAGCATTGGACTTGCAAAAGTGACCATAACGTGGTACCAATCAGATAATAAACATTAAATTTTTGGGTGTCATTTTAATGAATACGGTGTATTTTGTAAGCTACATGGGCTAGATTCTAGAATACCTACCGTACTTGCAATAGCAATTTTATTTTTGCAATATTTTCTTTTAGCTAAAATATGGTGACGAATTATAAAATTCGGGCGCGGAAGCAAATATTTACATGATTATTTACAAATATAATGTCAGTTTTTACCTATTCTTGATGAATACGTTGTATATTGTAAGCTACATAGGCTGGATTCTAGAATACATACCACACTTGAAATAGCTATTTTCTTGTTGCAATGTTTTCTTTTAGCTAAAATATGATGCAGAATTATAAAATTCGGGCGCGGAAGCTAATATTTATATATTTTTTTACAAAAATAAAGTCAGATTTTACCTATTCTCGATGAATCCGTTGTATATTGTAAGCTACATGGGCTGAATTCAAGAATACCTACCACACTTGAAATAGCAATTTTCTTGTTGCAATGTTTTCGTTTAGCTAAAATATGATGAAGAATTATAAAATTCGGGAGTGGAAGCAAATATTTATATGATTTTTTACAAAAATAAAGTCAGATTTTACCTATTCTTGATGAATACGTTGTATATTGTAAGCTACTTGGGCAGGATTATAGAATACCTACCATACTTGAAATAGCAATTTTCTTGTTGCATTGTTTTCTTTTAGCTAAAATATAATGAAGAATTATAAATTTCGGGCGTCGAAGCAAATATTTATATGATTTTTTACAAAAATAAAGTCAGATTTTACCTATTCTTGATGAATACGTTGTATATTGTAAGCTACATGGGCTGGATTCTAGAATACCTACCACACTTGAAATAGCAATTTTCTTGTTGCAATGTTTTCTTATAGCTAAAATATAATGAATAATTATAAAATTCGGGCGCGGAAGCAAATATTTATATGAATTTTTACAAAAATAAAGTAAGGTTTTACCTATTTTTGAAATGGATATATTTTTTAAAACATTCATATTCATGCTTTAGGATCTATACTGTTGATAATTTTAGCATTGGACATGCAAAAGTGACAATAACGTGGTACCAATCAAATAATAAACATTCAATTTTCGGGTGTCATTTTAATGAATACGTTGTATACTGTAAACTAGCAATATATCGTATTTACTAAAATGACACGCGAAAATTGAATGTTTATTATCCGATTGGTTCCACGTTATGGTCACTTTTGCATGTCCAATGCTAAAATTATCCATAGTTTAGATCCTAAAGCATGAATATGAATGTTTTATCAAAAATATCCATTTTAAAAATAGGTAAAATCTGACTTTAATATTGTAAAATATCGTATTTGCTTCCGCGTCCGAATTTTATAATTCTTAATCATATTTCAGCTAAAAGAAAACATTGCAGCAAGAAAATTGTTATTTCCAGTGTGGTAGGTATTCTAGAATCCAGCCCATGTAGCTTACAATATACAACGTATTCATCAAGAATAGGTAAATTCTGATTTTATTTTTGTAAAAAGTCATATTAATATTTGCTTCCGCGCCCGAATTTTATAATTTTTCATCATATTTTAGCTAAAAAAAACATTGCTACAAGAAAATTACTATTTCAAGTGTGCTAGGTATTCTAGAATCCAGCCCATGTAGCTTATAATATACAACGTATTCATCAAGAATAGGAAAAATCTGGCTTTATTTTTGTAAAAAATCATATCAATATTTGCTTCCGCGCCCGAATTTTATAATTCTTCATCAGATTTTAGCTAAAAGAAAACATTGCAACCAGAAAATTTCTATATCATGTGTGGTAGGTATTCCACAATCCAGCTCATGTAGCTTAAGATATACAGGGTGCGGCAGCATAACTTCCTTTTTTCAAAACTCAATAAAAACTATTGTGTGCATCGGAAAATATTTATTTATTTTTTATAATGTAGGTACATGTCTAAAGTTTTATTTACATTGTTTTGAAGATCAAATCTGTTAGGTGACGTCCCTCATTCTCTATACATTGCGTAAACCGATATCTGGCGTTTGTCATGACTCTTGTTAGCATAGCTGATGTTATGTTGGCAATTTCTTCTTCGATGTTGGTCTTCAAATCTTGTAGGGTTCTTGGACGGTTCACATAAACAAGGGATTTCAAAAAACCCCATAGATAAAAATCACAAGGGGACAGATCGGCAGAGCGTGCCGGCCATTCCAAATCGCCTTTAATTGAGATAAGGCGCTCTGGAAAGTGTTCCTTCAAAACAGCCATCGATGCTCTTGAAGTGTGTGCTGTTGCACCGTCTTGTTGGAACCAAGTGTCCCCCAAATCCAACTCTTCTAGCCGTGGGAAAAAAAAATTCTGTAGCATGTTTACATACCGGTCCGAATTCACTGTCACTGTAACCTCATTTTCCTCAAAAAACCTGGGACCAATAATTCCAGCTGAGGAAATTGCACACCACACTGTGACTTTGGGTGAATGCAAAGGCCTTTGATGCAATTCTCGAGGGTTGGTGTCAGCCCAGTAGCGCATGTTTTGTTTGTTAACCGACCCACATAAATGAAAATGGGCTTCATCGCTAAAAAAAACAATAGCACCCTCGGGAACGACATCAAGAAGAAGCTCACACGCGTTCATCCGAGAATTGAAGTCACGTTCTGTAAGTTCCTGCACTATCGCCATCTTATAGGGATGAAAATGAAGATCATCACGAAGAATTCTTCTCACAGAACGATCGGATAGTCCAAGGGCAGATGCGTGTTTGCGCGCAGAACGCCGTGGTGATCGCAACATTGACGCTCTCACTGCTTCAATGTTCTCAGGTGATCTAACGGGCCGAGGGACTCCAGTTCTTCGTTTTGTCGCACTTGCAGTTTGTCTGAATGTAGTGACCCATGTAACAATTGATTTGCGGTCTGGGACGGGAGCTAACGGGGCTAAATTAAAGCGATTCCGAAATGTACACTGTGTTGCAATAACCGAACATCCGCTTGAAAAGTAGGCCTCAACGGCAAAGGCACGCTCCTCACTATTCCAACGCATGATGGCGACTGAACCGTGTCGGGACAAAACTTTACAGTACCCCCTCTTGAACGAGACCACTAGCGCTCCGCTATGACATCAACTAACTGAATGGCGCGCATTTTAAAAAAGGAAGTTATGCTGCCGCACCCTGTATAACAATTTCGTAAAAATTATCTTTTATTATTAGTACAATATGATCGTCTGAACGGCGGTATACCCCAGATATATTTTCAAATTCGGCTGGTAAAAATGGAAGCAAATTATTTAGAAAACATGGTTTGGAAATTTTATCCCCCAACAACAAACTTTTGACCCAAACTCTTTTATCTGAAAATATTAACAATTTATCGTCAACAACTAAAAACTTTGATATATTATTAAAATTGCACAATTTTGCTCCATAATCGTTTACCGTAACTGTTAGTGAATTTTTATCATCGTTATTCGTTATGTCTGGTGTTGTTGTTGGAGGTTGTTTTTTTTTTCCATACAGTTTTTGTATGGCGAAGATATCGTCTGCATCTAGAGTAAACTGTGATAAATTTTTGAAATATAAATTTCTGCTTTATTGATACATAATAGCTGTTTTTACTCTAGAATGCATCAACCCCAACGAATGCCCAATCTCATGCACAAGAACTTCAAAAAAACTATATCCTTCATCAGCAGGGTCTTGAGATAGTGTAACAGTGGGGGTTGACGACGATGAAGGCGATGAATGTTGTCATTTTTACTTCGAGGAGGACATGATGATGCTGGATGATACTAACTGGTGATGACGGTTGAACCAGGATAACGACAACATGGCACACACATATTTGCTTTAAATAACTCTAAATTTATTTACATTACTTACAATAAAAACGTTAATATAAAAACCTAAACAAATACTACAGAGCTTACTTTCAGAGCTACAAGCTCTGGAATAAAGTCAGTCTGAACCATGTCAGATGACTGCTACCGAGTCGTTAACTACATTACGACTATCAGCTTACCACTAAGACTCTAACTCCTAAGACTCTAACTCCTAAGACTCTACTTACGACTATCGACTCTACTATACTGACTGCCGTTAACTCTACTAAATTAAATCCTATTTATATCCTAAAAAGTGCTAGATAATTAAACTTTACGAAATATAACTTGTCCTTGGTGCATTTTTGTTAACGCGCAATTTATATTATGAAATCTATCAAACAATAATGATTTGGAATAATTTGTCAATTACTGTTACATTACCACCCCTTAAAGATTTATCCAATGTTCTGAATCTATGACTCGTGTTGTGGCCGGTATTATCATAGTCTGCTTAATCAGCAAAGACGGCCGTTGCTCTTTGCTGAAGTCAGCATTTTGCTGACCTACCAACACCAGAGTCATAGACCTCAGAAACTATGACAAGCCGTAACAAGATGAAAAGCCTTGTAGTTTTTTATCTTGTTACACTATCCTCCCCTTAAAACATAAATATATCGTTTGACCACGATATATTTATTTCTAAGTGGAATACTGTGTTTCCTAAACGTAAATCGTACCTAAGACAAACAATTACAACTATTAAACAATGACCAAAAATTTGAACAAATACATAAAACAAAATCACAAAATCGAATTAACAAACATAAACAATAAAATCATAAACAGATGATTGAAAACAAATCTTTAAGTTATTATGCATTACTAGACCAATCACAATATCGAACATAAACAATCATAAACAGATGACTGAATATTAAGCAATGACAACTTACAAAACTTTCACAAATTCAAAAACAAAATCATAATGTCAAACATAAACAATACAATCATAAATATATGATTGAAACCAAATCCTTAACTATTAAGCATTTCTAAACTAATACTTATCTAATCCGTAAATCCATAGCCTAAACATAAACAAATAATCGGGGTATATCAATGTCAACTGAAAACACTTAAGGGTGGGTCATTAAACACAGGGGCAGGGGTTCTTCGTTCCACAGCGGTCTCTGTCCGGATACAATAAAAAGTTTGGTTGCAAATTGTTTCTTTATCACTATAATATCAAATACCACAGGGTCGGGCTCACTACACTCTGCAAAAAGCATTTCACTGACTTCTTTGTCGTCCATGAAGATTCTGGAATGGTCGTAATCCTTTACCTCGTAATTATCCTGTTTCATTTCCATTTTCGTTGCCTTGCTGTTTTCACAGTGCTGCCCGTGATCTTGATGAACTATTTCCTTGATGGTCGGAACTTCTGTCAAGAGCTTCACCATCTGATCTTCTGTCGGAGTTACCTGTTTGGTCGACTCATCCGACAGGTGATCTTCTTCTACTTCCGGTTCCTGTATGCCTCCATCTACATACTTTGTGGCTACTGTTGCCACATCTTCCTCTGTACGTGGTATACCAACCACCTCATGACGCACGTCTGCTGCCAGCAAAGTGTAAACTCAGCCGCGCTTATGTTTGCTACTGGCAGCTCCTGGGTTTCGCACCTATCTGCTCGTACTGAACCGAACCCGTAAGGAACCTTCTCGGTTGTTTCCTCCGACCGATAATCTTTCCCTCTTACCTCCGGTAGCTGTATGTCTCCACCCACAAACTTTGTAAAGATAGTAGCCAACTCTTCCTCTTCTCGTGGACGTGGTATCCCAACCACCTCAGGACGCACCTCTGCTGCCAGCAAAGCTTCAAACTCAGCCGCGCTTATGTTTGCTACTGGCAGTTCCTGGGTTCTGTAACCATCTACTCGTACTGGACCGAGCTCGTAGGGAACCCTTTGCACTCCACACCCATTATATGTCGTCTGACAATGGCTGTATGGCGGCAATCCAAATTGCGCCTGTGGTTGATGAACCACCTGATGTCCGTAAACAGTCGGAAGAAACTGAGGCATACATACCGGGTAAAACCATGGTGGAGGCTGCTGCGTCGCCCTCATCGCCGGTGTCGTGGTCGTAAACATCCTCCCTCAATGTCACAAAACTTGATGAAATGACTTGAAACATAGGTACTTTTCGGATTAATTCAGAGTAAATATTAAATTTACCCTAAAAATCCTATCGACGACTGCGCCAATGTAACAGTGGGGGTTGACGACGATGAAGGCGATGAATGTTGTCATTTTTATTTTGAGGAGGACATAATGACGCTAGATGATACTAACTGGTGATGACGGTTGAACCAGGATAACGACAACATGGCACACACATATTTACTTTAAATAACTCTAAATTTATTTACATGATTTACAATAAAAACGTTAAAATAAAAACCAAAACAAATACTACAGAGCTTACTTTCAAAGCTACAAGCTCTGGAATAAAGTCAGTCTGAACCATGTCAGATGACTGCTACCGAGTCGTTAACTACATTACATCAGTTTACCACTAAGACTAAAGACGGCCGTTGCTCTTTGCTGAAGTCAGCATTTTGCTGACCTACCAACACCAGAGTCATAGACCTCAAAAACTATGACAAGCCGTAACAAGATGAAAAGCCTTGTAGTTTTTCATCTTGTTACAATAGCTTATAATTCCAGTTACGATTAGCATTCATATGAATGTCTACTGACGTACTGAATCTAGTTGGTGAATATGCGTGCCCCAACACCGGTGAAAGATTTTCAAACAACGAAGAACATATTTTAACATCATAGTACGAATGATGTATTCTTCTACCAAGAGAAATTAAAATGTTTGGACAGTACTGACCCTGTATAAACTCTCTATTTAAATAATTACTTTTATGATTTGGTGCGTGTTGAAAGGTAATATTTGCATGTTGCTCCCAAACGTAAAATGCTTCCTTTGCAATATGAACCTGGTTACTATCCCCGCTTATAAAGTTCTATGTTACAACGGGGGCGATCCATCTGTATTGATGATGTTGATAACGTAGTCCACGGGGGATATCAGAAACCGCACATCTTGAACACTGCATCAGTTCTAATGTTTCACTATTTACCGCACCTGTTTGCTCCAAACCATGGTATTTTTGATAGAATGAAATAGCCTTTCGATATTTTGCCGATGATGGATTAAGGCTTACTATTTCGTTATTTTCCACCTTCATATATCCATATGTTTCCAAAAATTCCACACAATCCAAAAATAACCCGTCATCTTCAACTTATTCCACACGGTTTAAAAACGACTCTTCGGTATCGCATTTAACACTATCACCAATTAGAAAAAGATAGCAAAAAATTATATATTTTACCATCTTACTACTGCTGAAGCACATTTTCAAACTTTATTGAGTTGAAAGTTTAAATACACCAATTTACAGCAAACACCACTAATGCTATTAAGTTGAAGCTTAGATATGGTAAATTACAACAACCACCACCGCTATTTAAATGAAATTTTTATTAGTATAAGCAAAATTTATTGACGGTTATGTGATAATAACTACCAGAAGTGGACTGGCGTCGTTGAACGAAATCAGGAGAATTTCCTATGTAGCGCCACTGTGTTACGATTTTTACAAGTCCGGTACTGGTAATTGAATCAATAGCACAACATAATTGTAATTGGTTGATAATTTACTTTATACTACTATTGGCCTAGTTTAATTCGATGATAATGTATTATTTCAATATTACTATAGTATGACGTCAACAACTACTATTACACCTAACATTAATTTGCTGATTATGTACTATTATTGTCCTAGTATGATGATGATTCGTTATTGAAATACTACTGTAATATAACATCAACAACTAGAATACTCCAGAAAAAATAAAATGTTGTATGAAAATTATATTTTCGAATGAATAATTTGAGATTAAGATGTTTTATTACTATATATTTACAGACACAATTATACAAATAACTGTAACAAGCACAATATATTCTACAACTATTTATGTTTGAAAAATATGTTTTGTTTTATTAAGGCACATATAGCACAATTACAAATTTTTTCTGCAAAAACATTCAAAATTTCTTCATTTTGTTCTCGCCACCGCCGCTGTTGTCCTATTGGTTGTAGTTCCAATTGTTGTTGTTGTTTTTCTTCTAATTGTTGTTGTCGTCCCTGCAACGATTGTTTTACAGGTGTGTTTCTTTTACAAGAACACTTGTCGAAAAGGAGGTTAAACTTTAAAATAGAAAAAAATTATATACCGTTGGTTAAATTGTTTTATATTGTCGTTCACGCACCTCGCGTCACTATTTCCTTAACAACTTCTTAACTATACGTTGTACATTTTTTCTTATTTTGAGTAAAATTTGCGGTACGTCGCTTTCATTGAAATATTCGTGAGAACTCTGCGATTGTTTATACTTATTATAGTACTCAATCATTCGAAATTCATCTTCATTTCTTGGAGGTAATTGAATCTCAGAAGAGGAAAATTTAAAATATTTGGGATCTAAACCGCAGTATGTTTGTAGTACTTGTAGATTAGGGTCGTATAGTTTTTCATTAACTTTTACACAAAAGTGAATTACAGGAAATGGTTGATAATAACCTGATGACCCATAATGATTTCCGGGGTGAATCCCAACTTTTTAGCCTCATCGCAAAATATGAATGCAGCCGGTAAAAAAGCCCCATAATAATTTTTATTAATTAATGCGCGAATTTAACTCGCTTAAAATAGAAAGTTTAGTTTTATCGATACCCATTTTTAATTTAACAAAGAACAACCTTGTGGTTTGAAGATTACATAAAGAATGTCTACCCCAGCGTGTAATGTTTGTAATTGTAGCTGTGTGTATGAATAGAAGTAAAATATACGCATGAGTACTCAGATATGATAATTTGAAATTGGATATTAAAAATAATCATTGGGTAATGTTGTACACTCAATTTCAATTGTCTTATTATAATCGATTATGTGCACCTATCTTTACACATTACGAATTTACAGCTGTTTTCTTGCAAAGCTGTTTTGCTTCTAATAATTAGTCATTCCAAATATTAATAATCTGTTTTGAAAAATTTTCAAGAGCATACGGAGGTAATCGCTATCATTAAGTTATGTATTACTAGGAAATAAGGAAACGTATTCATCAAGAATAGGTAAAATCTGACTTAATTTTTGTAAAAAGTCATTAATTATTTGCTTTCGCGCCCGAATTTTATAATTCTTCATCATATTTTAACTAAAAGAAAACTTTGCAACAAGAAAATTGCTATTTCAAGGGTGGTAGGTATTCTAGAATCCAGCCCATGTAGCTTACAACATACAACATATTCATCAAGAAAAGGTAAAATCTGACATAAATTTTGTAAAAAATCATATAAAAATTCGCGTCCGCGCCCGAATTTTATATATCTTCATCATATTTTAGCTAAAAGAAAACATTGCAACAAGAAAATTGCTATTTCATGTGTGGTAGGTATTTTAGAATCCAGCCCATGTAGTTTACAATATACAACGTATTCAACAAGAATAGGTAAAATCTGACATCCGTTTCAAGAATAGTTAAAATTTGACTTTATTTTTGTAAAAAATCATTTAAATATTTGCTTCCGCTCCCGAAGTTTATAATTCTTCATCATATTTTAGCTAAAAGAAAGCATTGCAACAAGACAATTGCTATTTCAAGTGTGGTAGGTATTCTAGAATCTAGCCCATGTAGCTTACAATATACAACGTATTCATCAAGAAAAGGTAAAATCAGACTTTATTTTTTTTAAAAATCATATAAACATTTGCTTCTCCGCCCGAATTTTATAATTCTTCATCATATTTTAGCTAAAAGAAAACATTGCAATAAGGAAATTGATATTTCAAGTGTGGTAGGTATTCTAGAATCCAGCCCATGTAGCTTACAATATACAACGTATTCATCAAGAATAGGTAAAATCTGACTTAATTTTTGAAAAAAATCATATAAATATTTACTTTCGCGCACGAATTTTATAATTCTTTATCATATTTTAGCTAAAAGAAACATTGCAACAAGAAAATTGCTATTTTAAGTGTGGTAGGTATTCTAGAATACAGCCCATGTAGCTCACAATATACAACGTATTCATTAATATGACACCTGAAAATTTAATGTTTATTATCTGATTGGGACAACCTTATGGTCACTTTTGCATGTCAAATGCTAAAATTATACATAGTATAGATTCAAAAGCATGTATATGAATGTTTTAACAAAAATATCCATTTCAAGAATATGGAAAATCTGACTTTATTCTTGTAAAAAATTATATAAATATTTGCTTCCGCGCCCGAATTTTATAATTCTTCATCATATTTTAGCTAAAAGAAAACATTGCTACAAGAAAATTGCTATTTCAAGTGCAGTAGGTATTCTAGAATCCAGCCCAAATAGCTTACAATATACATAGTATTCATCAGGAATAGGTAAAATCTGACTTTATTTTTGTGAAAAATCATATAAATATTTGCTTCCGCGCCCGAAATTAATAATTCTTCATCATACTTTAGCTAAAAGAAAACATTGCAACAAGAAAAATGCTATTTCAAGTGTGGTAGGTATTCTAGAATCAGCCCTTGTAGCTTACAATATACAAGTATTCATCAAGAATAAGTAAAATCTGTCATAAATTTTGTAAAAAATCATATAAAAATTCGCGTCCGCGCCCGAATTTTATATATCTTCATCATATTTTCGCTAAAAGAAAACATTGCAACAAGAAAATTGCTATTTCAAGAGTGGCAGGTATTCTAGAATCCAGCCCATGTAGCTTACAATATATAAAGTATTCATCAAGAAAAGGTAAAATCTGACTTTATTTTTGTAAAAAATCATATAAATATTTGCTTTTGCGCCAGAATTTTATAATTCTTCATCATATTTTAGCTAAAAGAAAACATTGCAACAAAAAAAATGCTACTTTAAGTGTGGTAGGTATTCTAGAACCCAGCCCATGTAGCTTACAATATACAATGTATTTATTAAAATGACACCCGAAAATTGAATGTTTATTATCTGATTGGGACCACGTTATGGTCACTTTTGCATGTACAATGTTAAAATTATACATAGTATAGATTCAAAAGCATGTATATGAATGTTTTAACAAAAATATCCATTTCAAGTTAAGGTAAAATCTGACTTTATTTTTGTAAAAAATCATATAAATATTTGCTTCCGCGCCCGAATTTTATAATTCTTCATCATATTTTAGCTAAAAGAAAACATTGCTACAAGAAAATTGCTATTTCAAATGTAGTAGGTATTCTAGAATCCAGCCCATGTAGCTTACAATATACAATATATTCATTAAGAATAGTTAAAATCTGACTTTTTTTGTAAATAATCATATAATTATTTGCTTCCGTGCCCGAAATTAATAATTCTTTATCATACTTTAGCTAAAAGAAAACATTGCAACAAAAAAAATGCTATTTCAAGTGTGGTAGGTATTCTAGAATCAGCCCATGTAGCTTACAATATACAAGTATTCATCAAGAATAGGTAAAATCTGACATAATTTTTGTAAAAAATCAAATAAATATTCGCGACCGCGCCCGAATTTTATATATCTTCATCATATTTTAGCTAAAATAAAACATTGCAACAAGAAAATTGCTATTTCAAGTGTGGTAAGTATTCTAGAATTCAGCCAACTTAGCTCACAATATACAACGTATTCATCAAGAATAGGTAAAATCTGAATTTATTTTTGTAAAAAATCATATAAAAGTTTGCTTTCGCGTCTGAATTTTATAATTCTTCATTATACTTAAGCTAAATGAAAACAATGCCACAAGAAAATGGCTATTTCAAGTGTTGTAGGTATTCTAGAATCCAGCATATGTAGCTTACAATATACAACGTAGTCATTAGAATGACACCCGAAAATTTAATGTTTATTATCTGATTGGTACCACGTTGTGGTCACTTTTGCATGTCCAATGCTAAAATTATCCATAGTATAGATTCTAAAGCATGTATATGAAAGTTTTAAGAAAAATATCCTTTTCATGAATAGGTAAAATCTGCCTTTATTTTTGTAAAAAATCATATAAATATTTGCTTCCGCGCCCGTATTTTATAATTCTTTATCATATTTTAGCTAAAAGAAACATAGCAACAAGAAAATTGCTATTTCAAGTGTGGTAGGTATTCTAGAATCCAGCCCATGTAGCTTACAATATACAAGTATTCATCAAGAATAGGTAAAATCTGACTATATTTTTGTAAGAAATCATATAAATATTTACTTCCGCGCCCGAATTTTATAATTCTTTATCATATTGTAAGTAAAAGGAAACATTGCAACAAGAAAATTGCTATTTCTAGTGTGGTATGTATTCTAGAATCCAGCCTATGTAACTTCCAATATACAACGTATTCATTAAAAGGACGCCCGAAAATTGAATGTTTATTATCTGATTGATACCACGTGATGGTCACTTTTGCATGTCAGATGCTAAAATTATCCATAGTATAGATCCAAAAGCATGTATATGGATGTTTTAAAAAAAATATCCATTTCAAGAATAGGTAAAATTTGACTTAATTTTTGTAAAATATCATATAAATATTTGCTTCCGCGCCCGACTTTTATAATTCTACATCATATTTCAGCTAAAAGAAAACATTGCTACAAGAAAATTGCTATTTTAAGTGTAGTAGGTATTCCAGAATCCACTACATGTAGCTTACAATATACAACGTAGTCATTAAAATGACACCCGAAAATTGAATGTTTATTATCTGATTTGTACCACGTTATGCTCACTTTTGCATGTCCAAAGCTAAAATTATCCATAGTATTGATCCAAAATCATGTTTATGAATGTTTTAACAAAAATATCCATTTTAAGAATAGGTAAAATGTGACTTTATTTTTGTACAAAATCATATAAATATTTCCTTCTGCGCCCGAATTTTATAATTCTTCATCATATTTCAGGTAAAAGAAAACATTGCAACAAGAAAATTGCTATTTTAAGTGTGGTAGGAATTCTAGAATACAGCCCACTTAGCTCACAATATACAACGTATTCATCAAGAATAGATAAAATCTGACTTTATTTTTGTAAAAAATCATATAAATATTTGTTTCCGCGCCCGAATTTCATAATTCTTCATCATATTTTAGCTAAAAGAAAACAATGCAACAAGTAAATAGCTATTTCAAGTGTGGTACGTATTCTGCAATTCAGAACATGTAGCTTACAATATACAACGTATTCATCAAGAATAGGTAAAATCTGACTTTATTTTTGTAAAAAATCATATAAATATTTGCTTCGGCGCCCGAATTTTATAATTTTCCATCATATTTTAGCTAAAAGAAAACATTGCAACAAAAAAAATGTTATTTCAAGTGTGGTAGGTATTCTGGAATCCAGCACATGTAGCTTACAATATACAACGTAGTCATTAAAATGACACCCGAAAATTTAATGTTTATTATCTGATTGGTACCACGTTATGTTCACTTTTGCATGTCCAATGCTAAAATTATCCATAGTATAGATGCAAAAGCATGTATATGAAAGTTCTAAAAAAAAATATACATATCATGAATAGGTAAAATCTGCCTTTATATTTGTAAAAAAATCATATAAATATTTGCTTCCGCGCCTGAATTTTATAAATCTTCATCATAATTTAGCTAAAGGAAAACATTGCAACAAGAAAATTGCTATTTCAAGTGTGGTAGTTATTCTAGAATCCAGCCCACGTAGCTTACAGTATACATCGCATTCATCAAGAATAGGTAAAATCTGACTTTTTTTGTAAACAATCATATAAATATTTGCTTCCGTGCCCGATTTTTATAATTCTTTATCATATTTTAGCTAAAAGAAAACATTTCAACATGAAAATTGCTATTTCAAGTGTGGTAGGTACTCTAGAATCCAGCCCACGTAGCTTACAATATACATCGTATTCATCAAGAATAGGTAAAATCTGACTTAAATTTTGTAAAAAATCATATAAATATTTGCTTCCGCGCCCGAATTTTATAATTCTTTATAATATTTTAGCTAAAAGAAAACATTGCAACAAGAAAATTGCCATTTCAAGTGTGGTAGGTATTCTAGAATCCAGCCTATGTAGCTTACAATATACAAGTATTCAACAAGAATAGGTAAAATCTGACATCCATTTCAAGAATAAGTAAAATCTGATTTTATTTTTGTAAAAAATCATATAAATATTTGCTTCCGCGCCCGAATTTTATAATTCTTCATCATATTTTAGCTAAAATAAAACATTACAACAAGAAAATTTCTATTTCAAATTTGGTAGGTATTCTAGAATGCAGCCCATGTAGCTTACAATATACAACGTACTCATCAAGAAAAGGGAAAATCTGACTTTATTTTTGTAAAAAATCATATAAATATTTGCTTCCGGACACGAATTTTTAAATTCTTCATCATACTTTAGCTAAAATAAAACATGGAAACAAGAAAATTGCTATTTCAAGTGTGGTAGGTATTCCTGAATCCAGTCCATGTAGCTTACAATGTACAACGTATTCATCAAGAATAGGTAAAATTTGACTTAATTTTTGTAATAAATCATTAATTATTTGCTTTCGCGCCCGAATTTTATAATTCTTCATCATATTTTAGCTAAAAGAAAACTTTGCAACAAGAAAATTGCTATTTCAAGTGTGGTAGGTATTCTAGAATCCAGCTCATGTAGCTTACAATATACAACGTATTCATTAAAATGACACCCGAAAATTGAATGTTTATTATCTGATTGGTACCCACGTTTTGGTCACTTTTTTATGTCAAATGCTTAAAACCATCCATAGTATAGACCACGTTTTGCATGTACAATGCTAATATTATCCATAGTTTAAATCCTAAAGCATGAATAAGAATGTTTTAACAAAAATATCCACTTCAAGTATAGGTAAAATCTGACTTTATTTTCGTAAAAAATCATATAAATATTTGCTTCCGCACCCGAATTTTATAATTCTTCATCATATTTTAGCTAAAACTAAACATTGCAACAAGAAAATTGCTATTTCAAGTGTGGTAGTTATTCTAGAATCCAGCCCACGTAGCTTACAATATACAACGTATTCATCAAGAATAGGTAAAATCTGACTTTATTTTTGTAAAAAATCATATATACATATTAGCTTCCGTGCCCGAATTTTAAAATTCTTCATTACATTTTAGCTAAAATAAAACATTGTAACAAGAAAATTGCTATTTCAAGTGTGGTAGGTATTCTAGAATCTAGCCCATGTAGCTTACAATATACAAAGTATTCATCAAGAATAGAGAAAATCTGCCTTTATTTTTATAAAAAATCATATAAATATTTGCTTCCGCGCCCGAATTTTAAAATTCTTCATCATACTTTAGCTAAAATAAAACATTGCAACAAGAAAATTGCTATTTCAAGTGTGGTAGGTATTCCTGAATCCAGCCCATGTAGCTTACAATGTACAACGTATTCATCAAGAATAGGTAAAATCTGACTTAATTTTTGTAAAAAATCATTAATTATTTGCTTTCGCGCCCGAATTTTATAATTCTTCATCATATTTTAACTAAAAGAAAACTTTGCAACAAGAATATTGCTATTTTAAGTGTGGTAGGTATTCTAGAATCCAGGTCATGTAGCTTACAATATACATCGTATTCATCAGGAATAGGTAAAATCTGACTTTATTTTTGTAAAAAATCATATAAATATTTGCTTCCGCGCCCGAAATTAATAATTCTTCATCATACATTAGCTAAAAGAAAACATTGCAACAAGAAAAATGCTATTTCAACTGTGGTAGGTATTCTAGAATCAGCCCTTGTAGCTTACAATATACAAGTACTCATCAAGAATAGGTAAAATCTGACATAAATTTTGTAAAAAATCTTATAAAAATTCGCGTCCGCGCCCGAGTTTTACATATCTTCATCATATTTTCGCTAAAAGAAAACATTGCAACAAGAAAATTGCTATTTCAAAAGTGGTAATTATTCTTGAATCCAGCCCATGTAGCTTACAATATACAATATATTCATCAAGAATAGTTAAAATCTGACTTTTTTTGTAAATAATCATATAAATATTTGCTTCCGTGCCCGAAATTAATAATTCTTCATCATACTTTAGCTAAAAGAAAACATTGCAACAAGAAAAATGCTATTTCAAGTGTGGTAGGTATTCTAGAATCAGCCCATGTAGCTTACAATATACAAGTATTCATCAAGAATAGGTAAAATCTGACATAATTTTTGTAAAAAATCATATAAATATTCGCGTCCGCGCCCGAATTTTATATATCTTCATCATATTTTAGCTAAAAGAAAACATTGCTACAAGAAAATTGCTATTTCAAGTGTAGTAGGTATTCTAGAATCCAGCCCACGTAGCTTACAATATACATCGTATTCATCAGGAATAGGTTAAATCTGACTTTATTTTTGTAAAAAATCATATAAATATTTGCTTCCGCGCCCGAAATTAATAATTTTTCATCATACTTTAGCTAAAAAAAAAACCTTGCAACAAGAAAAATGCTATTTCAAGTGTAGTCGGTATTCTAGAATCAGCCCATGTAGCTTACAATATACAAGTATTCATCAAGAATAGGTAAAATCTGACATAATTATTGTAAAAAATCATATAAATATTCACGTCCGCGCCCGAATTTTATATATCTGCATCATATTTTCGCTAAAAGAAAACATTGCAACAAGAAAATTGCTATTTCAAGTGTGGTAATTATTCTTGAATCCAGCCCATGTAGCTTACAATATACAACATATTCATCAAGAATAGTTAAAATCTGACTTTTTTTGTAAATAATCATATAAATATTTGCTTCCGTGCCCGATTTTTACAATTCTTCATCATATTTTAGCTAAAAGAAAACATTGCAACAAGAAAATTGCTATTTCAAGTGTGGTAGGTATTCTAGAATCCAGCCCATGTAGCTTACAATATACAACGTATTCATCAAGAAAAGGTAAAATCTGACTTAATTTTTGTAAAAAATCATATAAATATTTGCTTCCGCGCCCGAATTTTATAATTCTTCATCATATTTTAGCTAAAAGAAAACATTGCAACAAGAAAATTGCTATTTCAAGTGTGGTAGGTATTCTAGAATCAGCCCATGTAGCTTACAATATACAAGTATTCATCAAGAATAGATAAAATCTGACATAATTTTTGTAAAAAATCATATAAATATTCGCGTCCGCGCCCGAATTTTATATATCTTCATCATATTTTCGCTAAAAGAAAACATTGCAACAAGAAAATTGCTATTTCAAGTGTGGTAATTATTCTTGAATCCAGCCCATGTAGCTTACAATATACAACGTATTTATTTAAAAGACACCCGAAAATTGAATGTTTTTATCTGATTGGTATCATGTTACGGTCACTTTTGCATGTCCAATGCTAAAATTATCTATAGTATAGATTTAAAAGCATCTATGTGAATGTTTTAACAAATATATCCATTTCAAGAATAGGTAAAATCTGACTTTATTTTTGTAAAAAATCATATAAATATTTGCGTTCGCGACCGAATTTTATAATTCTTCATCATATTTTAGCTAAAAGAAAACATTGCAACAAGAAAATTGCTATTTCAAGAGTGGTAGGTATTCTAGAATCCAGCCCATGTAGCTTACAATATCCATCGTATTCATTTAACTGACAACCGAAAATTGAATGTTTATTATCTGACTGGTACTACGTTATGGTCTCTTTTGCATGTCCAATGCTAAAATTATCCAAAGTATTGATCCAAAAGCATGTATATAAATGTGTTAACAAATATATCGATTTCTAGGATAGGTTAAATCTGACTTTATTATTGTAAAAAATCATATGAATATTTGCTTCCACGCCCGAATTTTACAATTCTTCATCATATTTTAGCTAAAAGAAAACATTGCAACCAGAAAATTGCTATTTCAAGTGTGGTAGGTATTCTAGAATCCAGCCCATGTAGCTTACAATATACAACGTATTCATCAAGAAAAGGTAAAATCTGATATTATTTTTGTAAAAAATCATATAAATATTTGCTTCCGCGCCTGAATTTTACAATTCTTCATCATATTTTAGCTATAAGAAAACATTGCAACAAGAAAATTGCTATTTCAAGAGTGGTAGGTATTCTAGAATCCAGCCCGTGTAGCTTACAATATACAACGTATTTATTAAAATGACACCCGAAAATTGAATGTTTATTATCTGATTGGGACCACGTTATGGTCACTTTTGCATGTACAATGTTAAAATTATACATAGTATAGATTCAAAAGCATGTATATGAATGTTTTAACAAAAATATCCATTTCAAGAAAAGGTAAAATCTGACCTTATTTTTGTAAAAAATCATATAAATATTTGCTTCCGCGCCCGAATTTTATAATTCTTCATCATATTTTAGCTAAAAGAAAACATTGCTACAAGAAAATTGCTATTTCAAATGTAGTAGGTATTCTAGAATCCAGCCCATGTAGCTTACAATATACAACGTATTCATCAGGAATAGGTAAAATCTGACTTTATTTTTGTAAAAAATCATATAAATATTTGCTTCCGCGCCCGAAATTAATAATTCTTCATCATATTTTAGCTAAAAGAAAACATTGCAACAAGAAAAATGCTATTTCAAGTGTGGTAGGTATTCTAGAATCAGCCCATGTAGCTTACAATATACAAGTATTCATCAAGAATAGGTAAAATCTGACATATTTTTTGTAAAAAATCATATAAATATTCGCGTCCGCGCCCGAATTTTATATATCTTCATCATATTTTCGCTAAAAGAAAACATTGCAACAAGAAAAATGCGATTTCAAGTGTGGTAATTATTCTAGAATCCAGCCCATGTAGCTTACAATATAAAACATTCTTCAAGAATAGTTAAAATCTGACTTTTTTTTGTAAATAATCATATAAATATTTGCTTCCATGCCCGATTTTTATAATTCTTCATCATATTTTAGCTAAAAGAAAACCTTGCAACAAGAAAATGGCTATTTCAAGTGTGGTAGGTATTCTAGTATCCAGGCCATGTAGCTTACAATATACAACGTATTCATTAAAATGACACCCGAAAATTGAATGTTTATTATCTAATTGGTACTACGTTATGGTCACTTTTGCATGTCCAATGCTAAAAATATCCATAGTATTGATCCAAAAGCATGTATATGAATGTTTTTACAAAAATATCCATTTCAAGAATAGGTGAAATATGACTTTATTTTTGTAAAAAATCATATAAATATTTGCTTCCGCGCCCGAAATTAATAATTCTTTATCATATTTTAGCTAAAAGAAAACATTGCAACAAGATAAATGCTATTTCAAGTGTGGCAGTTATTCTAGAATCCAGCCCAGGTAGCTTACAATCTACATCGTATTCATCAACAATAGGTAAAATCTGACTTTATTTTTGTAAAAAATCATATAAATATTTGCATCCGCGACCGAATTTTATAATTCTCCATCATATTTTAGCTAAAAGAAAACATTGCAACAAGAAAATTGCTATTTCTAGTGTGGTAGGTATTCTATAGTCCAGCCCATGTAGCTTACAACATACATCGTATTCATCAGGAATAGGTAAAATCTGACTTTATTTTTGTAAAAAATCAAATAAATATATGCTTCCGCGCCCGAATTTTATAATTTTTCATCATATTTTAGCTAAAAGAAAACATTGCAATAAGAAAATTGCTATTTCAAGTGTCGTAGGTATTCTAGAATCCAGCCCATGTAGTGTACAATATACAACGTATTCATTAAAGTTACACTCAAAAATTGAATGTTCATTATCTGATTGATACCACGTAATGGTCACTTTTGTATGTCCAATGCTGAAACTATCCATAGTATAGATCCAAAAGCATGTATATGAATGTTTTAACAAAAATATCCATACCAAGAATAGGTAAAATCTGACTTTTTTTTGTAAAAAATCATATAACTATTTGCTTCCGCGCCCGAATTTTATAATTCTTCATCATCTTTTAGTTAAAAGAAAACATTGCAACAAGTTAAATGCTATTTCAAGTGTAGTAGTTATTCTAGAATCCAGCCCACGTAGCTTACAATATACATCGTATTCATCAAGAATGGGTAAAATCTGACTTTTTTTTGCAAGCAATCATATAAATATTTGCTTCCGCGACCGAATTTTATAATTCTTCATAATATTTTAGCTAAAAGAAAACATTGCAACAAGATACATGCTATTTCAAGTGTTATAGTTATTCTAGAATCCAGCCCAGGTAGCTTACAATATTCATCGTATTCATCAAGAATAGGTAAAATCTGACTTTATTATTGTAAAAAATCATATAAATATTTGCTTCCGCGGCCGAATTTTATAATTTTTCATCATATTTTAGCTAAAAGAAAACATTGCAACAAGAAAATTGCTATTTCAAGTGTCGTAGGTATTCTAGAATCCAGCCCATGTAGCATACAATATACAACGTATTCATTAAAATTATACCCAAAAATTGAATGTTTATTATCTAATTGGTACCACGTTTTGGTCACTTTAGTTTGTCCAATGCTGAAACTATCCATAGTATAGATCCAAAAGCATGTATATAAATGTTTTAACAAAAATATCCATATCAAGAATAGGTAAAATCTGACTTTTTTTTTGTAAAAAATCATATAACTATTTTCTTCCGCGCCCGAATTTTATAATTCTTCATCATCTTTTAGCTAAAAGAAAACATTGCAACAAGTTAAATGCTATTTCAAGTGTGGTAGTTATTCTAGAATCCAGCCCACGTAGTTTACAATATACAACGTATTCATCAAGAAAAGGTAAAATCTGACTTTATTTTTGTAAAAAATCATATAAATTTTTGCTTCCGCGCCCGAATTTTATAATTCTTTATCATATTTTCGCTAAAAGAAAACATTGCAACAAAAATTGCTATTTCTAGTGTGATAGGTATTCTAGAATCCAGCCCATAAAGATTATAATATACAACGTATTCATCAAGAATAGGTAAAATCATATAAATATTTGCTTCCGCACCTGAATTTTATAATTCTTCATTATATTTTAGCGTAAAGCAAACATTGCAACAAGAAAATTGCTATTTCAAGTGTGGTAGATATTTTAGAATCCAGCCCATGTAGCTTACAATACACAACGTATTCATCAAGAAAAGGTAAAATCTGATTTTATTTTTGTAAAAAATCATATAAATATTTGCTTCCGCGCCTGAATTTTATAATTTTTTATCATATTTCAGCTATAAGAAAACATTGCAACAAGAAAATTGCTATTTCAAGTGTCGTAGGTATTTTAGAATCCAGCCCATGTAGCTTACAATATACAACGTATTCATGAAGAATAGGTAAAATATGACTTTATTATTGTAAAGAATCATATAAATATTTGCTTCCGTGCCCGAATTTTATAATTCTTCAACATATTTTTGCTAAAAGAAAACATTGCAACAAGAAAATTGCTATTTCAAGTGTGGTAGGTATTGTAGAATCCAGCCCGTGTAGCTTACAAAATACAACGTATTCTTTAAAATGACACCCGAAACTGAATAATTATTATCTGAATGGTACCACGTTATGGTCACTTTTGCATGTCCAATGCTAAAATTGTCCATAGTATAGATCCAAAAGCTTATATATGAATGTTTTAACAAAAATATCCATTACAAGAATAAGTAAAATCTAACTTTATTTTTGTAAAAAATCATATAAATATTTGCTTCCGCGCCCGAGTTTTATAGTTTTTCAACATATTTTAGCTAAAAGAAAACATTGCAACAAGAAAATTGCTATTTCAAGTGTGGTAAGTATTCTAGAATCCAGCCCATGTAGCTTACAATATACAACGTAATCATCAAGAATAGGTAAAATCTGACTTTATTTTTGTAAAGAATCATATAAATATTTGCTGCCGTGCCCGCATTTTATAATTCTTCATCATATTTTAGCTAAAAGAAAACATTGCAACAAGAAAATTGCTATTTCAAGTGTGGTAGGTAATCTAGATTCCAGCCCATGTAGCTTATAATATACAACATATTCATCAAGAAAAGTTAAAATCTGACTAAATTTTTGTAAAAATCATATAAATATTTGCTTCCGCGCCTAAATTTTATCATTTTTCATCATATTTTAGCTATAAGAAAACATTGCAACAAGAAAATTGCAATTTCATGTGTGGTAGGTATTCTATAATCCAGCCTATATATACAACGTATTCTTCAAGAAAAGGTAATATCTGACTTTATTTTTGTAAAAAATCATATAAATATTTGCATCCACGCCCGAGTATTATAATTTTTTATCATATTTTATCTAAAAGAAAACATTGCAACAAGAAAATTGCTATTTCAAGTGTGGTAAGTATTCAAGAATCCAGCCCATGTAGCTTACAATATACAACTTATTCATCAAGAATAGGTAAAATCTGACTTTATTTTTGTAGAGAATTATATAAATATTTGCTGCCGTGCCCGCATTTTATAATTCTTCATCATATTTTAGCTAAAAAAAACATTGCAACAAGAAAATTTCAATTTCATGTGTGGTAGGTAATCTAGAATCCAGCCCATGTAGCTTATAATATACAACATATTCATCAAGAAAAGTTAAAATCAGACATAATTTTTGTAAAAATCATATAAATATTTGCTTCTGCGCCAGAATTTTATAATTTTTTATTATATTTTAGCGTAAAGACAACATTGCAACAAGAAAATTGCTATTTCAAGTGTGGTAGGTATTCTAGAATCCAGCCCATGTAGCTTAAAATATACACCGTATTCATCAAGAAAAGGTAAAATCTGACATTATTTTCGTAAAAAATCATATAAATATTTGCTTCCGCGCTCGAATTTTATAATTTTTTATCATATTTTAGCTAAAAGAAAACATTGCAACAAGAAAATTGCTATTTCAAGTGTGGTAGGTAATCTAGATTCCAGCCCATGTAGCTTATAATATACAACATATTCATCAAGAAAAGTTAAAATCTGACTAAATTTTTGTAAAAATCATATAAATATTTGCTTCCGCGCCTGAATTTTATCATTTTTCATCATATTTTAGCTATAAGAAAACATTGCAACAAGAAAATTGCAATTTCATGTGTGGTAGGTATTCTATAATCCAGCCCATATATACAACGTATTCTTCAAGAAAAGGTAATGTCTGACTTTATTTTTGTAAAAAATCATATAAATATTTGCATCCACGCCCGAGTATTATAATTTTTTATCATATTTTATCTAAAAGAAAACATTGCAACAAGAAAATTGCTATTTCAAGTGTGGTAAGTATTCTAGAATCCAGCCCATGTAGCTTACAATATACAACTTATTCATCAAGAATAGGTAAAATCTGACTTTATTTTTGTAGAGAATTATATAAATATTCGCTGCCGTGCCCGCATTTTATAATTCTTTATCATATTTTAGCTAAAAAAAACATTGCAACAAGAAAAATTTAAATTTCATGTGTGGTAGGTAATCTAGAATTCAGCCCATGTAGCTTATAATATACAACATATTCATCAAGAAAAGTTAAAATCAGACATAATTTTTGTAAAAATCATATAAATATTTGCTTCCGCGCCAGAATTTTATAATTTTTTATTATATTTTAGCGTAAAGACAACATTGCAACAAGAAAATTGCTATTTCAAGTGTGGTAGGTATTCTAGAATCCAGCCCATGTAGCTTAAAATATACACCGTATTCATCAAGAAAAGGTAAAATCTGACATTATTTTCGTAAAAAATCATATAAATATTTGCTTCCGCGCTCGAATTTTATAATTTTTCATCATATTTTAGCTAAAAGAAAACATTGCAACAAGAAAATTGCTATTTCAAGTGTGGTAGGTAATCTAGAATCCAGCCCATGTAGCTTATAAAATACAACATATTCATCAAGAAAAGTTAAAATCTGACTTTATTTTTGTAAAAAATCATATAAATATTTGTTTCCGTGCCCGCATTTTATAATTTTTCATCATATTTTAGCTATAAGAAAACATTGCAACAAGAAAATTGCTATTTCAAGTGTGGTAGGTATTCTAGAATCCAGCCCATATATACAACGTATTCTTCAAGAAAAGGTAAAATCTGACTATATTTTTGTAAAAAAATCATATAAATATTTGCTTCCGCGACCGAATTTTATAATTTTTTATTATATTTTAGCGTAAAGACAACATTGCAACAAGAAAATTGCTATTTCAACTGCGGTAGGTATTCTAGAATCCAGCCCATGTAGCTTACAATATACATGGTATTTCTTAAAATGACACCCGAAAATTGAATGTTTGTTATCTGATTGGTACCACGTTATGGTCACTTTTGCATGTCCAATGAAAAATTATCTATAGTATAGATCCTAAAGCATGAATATGAATGTATAACAAAAATATCCATTTCAAGAATAAGTAAAATCTGACTTTATATGTGTAAAAAATCATATAAATATTTGTTTCCGCGCCTGAATTTTATAATTCTTCATCATACTTTAGCTAAAAGAAAACATTGCAACAAGAAAATTGCTATTTTAAGTGTGGTAGGTATTCTAGAAACCAGTCCATGTAGCTTACAATATACAACGTATTCATCAGGAATAAGTATAATCTGACTATATTTTTGTAAAAAATCATATAAATATTTGCTTTCGCGCCCGAATTTTATAACTTTTCATCATATTTTAGCTAAAAGAAAACATTGCAACAAGAAAATTGCTATTTCAAGTGTGGTAGGTATTCTAGAATCCAGCCCATGTAGCTTACTATATACAACGTATTCATGAGGAATAGGTAAAATCTGACTTTATTTTTGTAAAGAATCATATAAATATTTGCTTCCGTGCCCGAATTTTATAATTCTTCATCATATTTTAGCTAAAAGAAAACATTGCAACAAGAAAATTGCTATTTCAAGTGTGGTAGGTATTCTAGAATCCAGCATATGTAGCTTACAATATACAACGTATTCATTAAAATGACACCCGAAAATTAAATGTTTATTATCTGATTGGTACCACGTTATGGTCACTTTTGCATGTACAAAGCTAAAATTATCCCTAGTATAGATCCTAAAGCATGAATATGAATGTTTTAACAAAAATATCCATTTCAAGAATAGGTAAAATCTGACTTTATTTTTGTAAAAAATCATATAAATATTTGCTTCCGCGCCCGAATTTTTTAATTCTTAATCATATTTTAGCTAAATAAAAAAACATTGCAACAATAAAATTGCTATTTCAAGTGTGGTAGGTATTCTAAAATCCAGCCTATGTAGCTTACAATATGCAAGGTATTCATCAAGAAAAGGTAAAAACTGAATTATTTTTGTAAAAAATTATATAAATATTTGCTTCCGCGCCCGAGTTTTATAGTTCTTCATCAAATTTTTGCTAAAAGAAAACATTGCAACAAGAAAATTGCTATTTCAAGTATGGTAGGTATTCTAGACTCCAGCCCATGTAGCTTACAATATACAACGTATTCATTAAAATGACACACGAAAATTGAATGTTTATTATTTGATTGGTACTACGTTATGGTTACTTTTGTATGTCCAATGCTAAAATTATGCATAGTATAGATCCTAAAGCATGAATATGAATATTTTAACAAAAATATTCATTTCAAGGATAGGTAAAATATGACTTTATTTTTGTAAAAATCATATAAATACTTGCTTCCGCGCCCGAATTTTATAATTCTTTATCATATTTTAGCTAAAGGAAAACATTGCAACAAGAAAATTGCTATTTCAAGTGTGGTAGGTTCTCTAGAATCCAGCCCATGTAGCTTACAGTTTACAACGTATTCATCAAGAAAAGGTAAAATGTTACTTTATTTTTGTAATAAATCATATAAATATTTGCTTCCGCGCCCGAATATTATAATTTTTCATCATATTTTAACTAAAAGAAAACATTGTAACAAGAAAATTGCTATTTCAAGTGTGGTAGGTATTCTAGAAACCAGCCCATTCAGCTTACAATACAGGGTGAATACTGAAAACCTTGACATAGGGATATACATAAAATTGGGTGTATATGGTATCGTTAGTTACATTACGTAATTTTGCATCAAATAAAACCAAATGATATGTAATATGGCCTTTTCTAACTGAAATATTTTATAAGATAAATTGTATTTTGTAGGTTACCCTTCATATTTTCGAATAAGAAACGTCAAAAACAAAATGCTATATTGCCGAGTGGATACGAGGGCTGATTTATAACATAAATAATTTACAAGACCTGATTCGAGGCCACCTCGACTCTGTTTTTTTTAAATTAAATTAAACTAAAAATATCATGTTTCGAAACATGAAATACAAAATTATACACCAAAAACTTAATTTGAATTAATTGTTAAGTTTGACAGACAGCAAATAATAATTCTATTAAATATATTATTATTATTTATTTATCAAAATATGAATAATGTTATTGTATTAAAATAGTCTGATATAATAAAGATATTTTAAGCATAATTGAATTAAAAAAAAGTAGGGCGGAGGTGGTCTCGAACCATGTCTTGTAGATTATTTATGTTATGAATCAGCCCTCGTATCCACTCGGCTATGGAGCATTTTGTTTTTGACGTTTTTTATTCGATAAATATGAAGTATAACCTTCAAAATACAATTTATTTTATCAAATATTTCAGTTAGAAAAGACCATATTACACAACATTTGGTTCTAATAGATGCAAAATTAAGTAATCTAACGATATCATATACACCCGATTTTATTTAGCTGCACAGATGAAAACAGCGAAAAACTGTTTTCCCGTGTTATTTCCCTATGTCAAGGTTTTCAGTATTCACCCTGTATACAACGTATTCATTAAAATGCCTTTTGAAAATTGAATGTTTATATTCTGATTAGTACCACGTTTTGGTCACTTTTGCATGTCTAATTCTAAAATCAACAATAATATATATCCTAAAGCATGAATATGAATGTTTTAAAAAATATATCCAATTTAAGAATAGGAAAATCTGACTTTATTTTTGTGAAAAGCATATAAATATTTGCTTCCGCGCCCGAATTTTGTAATTCTTCATCATATTTTAGCTAAGAGAAAACATTGCAACATGAAAATTGCTATGTCAAATGTGGTAGGCAATCTAGAATCCAGCCCATGTAGCTTGCAATATGCAACGTATTCATTAAAATGACACCCGAAAATTAAATGTATATTATCTGATTAGTACCACGTTATTTTCAATTTGCATATCCAATGTTAAAATTATCCATAGTATAGATCCTAAAGCAGGAATATGAATGTTGTAACAAAAATATCCATTCCAAGAATAAGTAAAATCTGAATTTTTTTTGTATAAAATCATATAAATATTTGCTTCCGCGCCTAAATTTTATAATTCTTCATCATATTTTAGCTAAAAGAAAACATTGCAACAAGAAAATTACTATTTCAAGTGTGGTAGGTATTCTAGAATCCAGCCCTTTATGCTTACAATATACAACGTATTCATTAAAATGACACCCGAAAATTGAATGTTTATTATCTGATTGGTACCACGTTATGTTTACTTTTGCAAGACTAATGCTAAAATTATACATAGTATAGGTCCAAAAGCAAGTATATGAATGTTTTAACAAAAATATCCATTTCAAGGATAGGTAAAATCTGACTTTATTTTTGTAAAAAATCATATAAATATTTGCTTCCGGGCCCAAATTAAATAATTTGTCATCATATTTTAGCGAAAAGAAAACATTGGAACAAGATAATTGCTATTTCAAGTGTGGTAGTTATTCTAAAATCCAGCCCATGGAGCTTAAAATATACAACGTATGCATCAAGAATAGGTAAAATCTGACTTTATTTTTGTAAAAAATCATATAAATATTTGCTTCCGCGCCCGAATTTTATAATTCTTCATTATATTTTAGCTAAAAGAAAACATTGAAACAAGAAAATTGCAATTTCAAGTGTGGCAGGTATACTAGAATCCAGCCCATGTAGCTTACAATATACAACGTATTCATAAAGAAAAGGTAAAATCTGACTTTATTTTTACAAAAAAATCATATAAATATATGTTTTCGCGCCCAAATTTTATAATTTTTCATAATATTTTAGCTAAAAAAAACATTGCAACAAGAAAATTGCTATGTCAGATTTTACCTATACTTGAAATGGATATTTTTGTTAAAACATTCATATACATTCTTTTGGACCTATACTATGGATAATTTTAGCACTGGACATGCAAAAGTGACCATAACGTGGTACCAATCAGATAACAAACATTAAATTTCTGGGTGTCATTTTAATGAATAAGTTGTAAATTGCAAGCTACATGGGCTGGATTCTAAAATACCTACCACACTTGAAATAGCAATTTTCTTGTTGCAATGTTTTCTTTTGCTAAAATATGAGAAAGATTTATAAAATTCGGGCACGGAAGCAAATATTTATATGATTTTTTACAAAAATAAAGTTAGATATTACCTATTCGTGGTGAATAAGTTGTATATTGTAACCTACATGGGCTGGATTCTAGAATACCTACCTCACTTGAAATAGCAATTTTCTTGTTGCAATGTTTTCTTTTAGCTAAAATATGATGAAGAATTATAAATTTCGGGCGCGGAAGCAAATATTTATATGATTTTTTACATAAAATATAGTCAGATTTTACCTATTCTTGAAATGGATATTTTTGTTAAAACATTCATATACATGCTTTTGGACCTATACTATGGATAATTTTAGCATTGGACATGCAAAAGTGATCATAACTTGGTACCAATCAGATATTAAACTTTTAATTTTCGGGTGTCATTTTAATGAATACGTTGTATATTGTAAACTACATGGGCTGGATTCTGGAATACCTGCCACATTTGAAATAGCAATTTTCTTGTTGCAAGGTTTTCTTTTTGCTAAAATATGATGAAGAATTATGATATTCGGGCGCGAAAGCAAATATCTATATGATTTTTTACAAAAACAAAGGCAGATTTTACCTTATCTTGATGAATACGTTGTATATTTTGCATAGGCTAGAATCTAGAATACCCACCAAACTTGAAACAACAATTTTCTTGTTGCAATGTTTTCTTTTAGCTAAAATATGATAAAGAATTATAAAAAACGGGCGCAGATGCAAAAATTTATATGATTTTTTACAAAAATAAAGTCAGATTTTACCTATTCTTGATGAATACGTTTTATATTGTAAGCTACGTGGGCTGGATTCTAGAATACCTACCACACTTAAAATAGGAACTTTCTTGTTGCAATGTTTTCTTTTAGTTAAAATATGATGAAAAATTATAAAATTCGGGCGCGGAAGCAAATATTTATATGATTTTTTACAAAAATAAAGTCAGTATTTACCTATTCTTGATGAATACGTTGTATATTGTAATCTACATGGGCTAGATTTTAAAACACCTACCACATTTAAATTAGCAATTTTCTTGTTGCAATGTTTTCTTTTAGCTAAAATATGATAAAAAATTATTAAATTCGGGCGCGGAAACAAATATTTATATGATTTTTTACAAAAATAAAGTCAGATTTTACCTATTTTTGTAATGGATATTTTTGTTAAAACATTCATATACATGCTTTTGGACGTATACTATGGATATTTTTAGCATTGGACATGCTAAAGTGACCGTAACTTGGTACCAATCTTATAATAAACGTTTTATTTTCGGGTGTCATTTTAATGAATACGTTGTATATTGTATGCTACATGGGCTAGATTCTAGAATACCAACCATACTTTAAATAGCAATTTTCTTGTTGCAATATATTTTTTTAGCTAAAATATGATAAAAAATTACAAAAATTAGGCGCGGAAGCAAATTTTTATTTAATTTTTTACAAAAATAAAGTCAGATTTTACCCATTCTTGAAATGGATGATTTTGTTAAAACATTCATTTACATGCTTTTGGACCTATACTATTGATAATTTTAGCATTGGACATGCAAAAGTGTCCATAATTCTGTACCAATCAGATAATATACATTTAATTTTAGGGTGTCATTTTAATGAATACGTTGTATATTGTAAGCTACATGGGCTGGATTTTTAGAATACCTACCACACTTGAAATGGCAATTTTCTTGTTGTAATGTTATCTTTTAACTAAAATATGATGAAAAATTATAAAATTCGGGCGCGGAAGCAAATATTTATATGATTTTTTACATAAAATATAGTCAGATTTTACCTATTCTTGAAATGGATATTTTTTTTTAAAACATTCATATACATGCTTTTGGACCTATACTATAGATAATTTTAGCATTGGACATGCAAAAGTGATCATAACTTGGTACCAATCAGATAATAAACTTTTAATTTTCGGGTGTCATTTTAATGAATACGTTGTATATTGTAAGCTACATGAGCTGGATTCTAGAATACCTGCCACATTTAAAATAGCAATTTTCTTGTTACAATGTTTTCTTTTTGCTAAAATATAATGAAGAAGTATGATATTCAGGCTCGGAAGCAAATATTTATATGATTTTTTACAAAAACAAAGTCAGATTTTACATTATCTTGATGAATACGTTGTATTTTGTGCATAGGCTATATTCTAAAATACACACCAAACTTGAAACAACAATTTTCTTGTTGCAATGTTTTTTTTTTAGCTAAAATATAATAAAAAATTATAAAATTCGGGCGCGGAAGCAAATATTTATATGATTTTTTTACAAAAATAAAGTCAGATTTTACCTATTCTTGATGAATACGTTGTATATTGTAAGCTACATTGGCTGGATTTTTAGAAAACCTACCACACTTGAAATAGCAATTTTCTTGTTGTAATGTTTCCTTTTAGCTAACATATGATGAAAAATTGTAAATTTCGGGCGCGGAAGCAAAAATTTATATGACTTTTAACAAAAAAAGTCAGATTTTACCTTTTCTTGATAAATACGTTGTATATTGTAAGCTACATGGGCTGGATTCTAGCATACCCACCACACTTGAAACAACAATTTTCTTGTTGCAATGTTTTTTTTTAGCTAAAATATGATAAGGAATTATAAAATTCGGGCGCGGAAGCAAATATTTATATGATTTTTTACAAAAATAAAGTCAGATTTTACCTATTCTTGATGAATACGTTGTATAATTTAAGCTACATGGGCTGGATTTTTAGAAAACCTACCACACTTGAAATAGCAATTTTCTTGTTGCAATGTTTCCATTCAGCTAACATATGATGAAAAATTGTAAAATTCGGGCGCGGAAGCAAATATTTATATGACTTTTAACAAAAAAGTCAGATTTTACCTTTTCTTAATGAATACGTTGTATATTGTAAGCTACATGGGCTGGATTCTAGAATACCCACCACACTTGAAACAGCAATTTTCTTGTTGCAATTTTTTCTTTTAGCTAAAATATGATAAAAAATTATAATATTCGGGCGCGGAAGCAAATATATATATGATTTTTTATAAAAATAATGTCAGATTTTACCTATTTTTGATAAATACGTTGTATATTGTAAGCTACATGTGCTGGATTCTAGAATACCTACCACACTTAAAATAGCAATTTTCTTGTTGCAATGTTTACTTTTAGCAAAAATAAGATGAAAAATTATAAAATTCGGGCGCGGAAGCAAATAATTATATGATTTTTTACAAAAATAAAGTCAGATTTTACCTATTTTTGAAATAAATATTTTTGTTAAAACATTCATATATATGCTTTTGGACGTGTACTATGGATAATTTTAGCATTGGACATGCAAAAGTGACCGTAACTTGGTACTAATCTTTAAATGAATATTTAATTTTCGGGTGTCATTTTAATGAATACGTTGTATATTGTAAGCTACATGGGCTGGATTTTTAGAATACCTACCACACTTGAAATAGCAATTTTCTTGTTGCGATGTATTCTTATAGCTAAAATATGATAAAGAATTATAAAATTCGGCCGCGGAAGCAAATATTTATATGATTTTTTACAAAAATAAATTCAGATTTTACCTATTCTTGATGAATACGTTGTATATTGTAAGCTACGTGGTCTGGATTCTAGAATACCTACTACACTTGAAATAGCAATTTTCTTGTTGCAATGTTTTCTTTTAACTAAAATATGATGAAAAATTATAAAATCCGGCGCGGAAGAAAATATTTATATGATTTTTTACAAATATAAAGTCAGATATTACCTATTCTTGAAATGGATATTTTTGTTAAAACAGACATATACATGCTTTTGGACCTATACTATGGATAATTTTAGCATTGGACATGCAAAAGTGACCATAACTTGGTACCAATCAGATAATAAACATTTAATTTTCGGGTGTTATTTAATGAATACGTTGTATAATTTAAGCTACATGGGCTGGAGTCTAGAATACCTACCACACTTGAAATAGCAATCTTCTTGTTGCAATGTTTTCTTTCAGCTAAAATATGATGAAAAATTATAAAAGTCGGGCGCGGAAGCAAATATTTATATGATTTTTTACAAAAATAAAGTCAGATTTTACCTATTCCTGAAATGGCTATTTTTGTTAAAACATTCTTATACATGCTTTTGGATCTATACTATGGATAATTTTAGCATTGGACATGCAAAAGTGACCATACGGTAGTACCAATCAGATAATAAACATTCATTTTCAGGTGTCATTTGAATACGTTGTATATTGTAAGCTACATGGGCTAGATTCTAGAATACCTACCAGACTTAAAATAGCAATGTTCTTGTTACAATGTTTTCTTTTAGCTAAAATATGATAAAGAATTATAATATTCGGGCGCGAAAGCTAATACTTATATAATTTTTTACAAAAATAATATCAGATTTTACCTATTCTTCATGAATGCGTTGTATATTGTAAGCTACATGGGCTGGATTCTAGAATACCTACCACACTTGAGATAGTAAATTTCTTGTTGCAATATTTTCTTTTAGATAAAATATGATGACGAATTATAAAATTCGAGCGCGGAAGCAAATATTTATATCATTTTTTACAAAAATAAAGTCAGATTTTACCTATTTTTGATGAATACGTTGTATATTGTAAGCTACATGGGCAGGATTCTAGAATACCTACCAGACTTGAAATAGCAATTTTCTTGTTACAATGTTTGCTTTTAGCTAAAATATGATAAAGAATTACAATATTCGGGCGCGAAAGCTAATAGTTATATGATTATTTACAAAAATAATATCAGATTTTTCCTATTCTTCATGAATACGTTGTATATTGTAAGCTACATGGGCTGGATTCTAGAATACCTACCACACTTGATATAGCAATTTTCTTGTTGCAATGTTTTCCTTTAGCTAAGATATATTAAAAAATTATAAAATTCGGGCGCGGAAGCAAATATTTATATCATTTTTTACAAAAATAAAGTCAGATTTTACCTATTCTTGAAATGGCTATTTTTTTTAAAACATTCTTATACATGCTTTTGGATCTATACTATGGATAATTTTAGCATTGGACATGCAAAAGTGACCATAACTTGGTACCAATCAGATAATAAACATTTAATTTAAATTTAAATTCATATACATGCTTTTGGACCTATACTATGGATAATTTTAGCATTAGACATGCAAAAGTGATCATAACTTGGTACCAATCAGATAATAAACATTTAATTTTCGGGTGTCATTTTAATAAATACGTTGTATATTGTAAGCTACATGGGCTGGATTCTAGAATACCTAACACACTGGAAATAGCAGTTTTCTTGTTGCAATGTTTTCTTTTAACTCAAATATAATGAAAAAATATAAAATTCGGGCGCGGAAGCAAATATTTATATGATTTTTTACAAAAATTAAATCAGATTTTACCTATTCTTGAAATGGCTATTTTTGATAAAACATTCTTATACATGCTTTTGGATCTATACTATGGATAATTTTAGCATTGGACATGCAAAAGTGACCATACGGTGGTACCAATCAGATAATAAACATTCATTTTCAGGTGTCATTTGAATACGTTGTATATTGTAAGCTACATGGGCTAGATTCTAAAATACCTGCCAGACTTGAAATAGCAATTTTCTTGTTACAATGTTTTCTTTTAGCTAAAATATGATAAAGAATTATAATATTCGGGCGCGGAAGCTAATATTTATATGATTTTTTACAAAAATAATATCAGATTTTACCTATTCTTCATGAATACGTTGTATATTGTAAGCTACATGGGCTGGATTCTAGAATACCTACTACACTTGATATAGCAATTTTCTTGTTGCAATGTTTTCCTTTAGCTAAGATATAACAAAAAATTATAACATTCGGGCGCGGAAGCAAATATTTATATCATTTTTTACAAAAATAAAGTCAGATTTTACCTATTCTTGATGAATACGTTGTGTATTGTAAGCTACTTGGGCTGGAATCTAGAATACCTACCACACTTGAAATAGCAATTTTCTTGTTGCAATGTTTTCTTTTAGCTAAAATATGATTAAAAATTATGAAATTCAGGCGCGGAAGTAAATATTTACATGATTTTTTACAAAAATAAAGTCAGATTTTACCTATTCTTGAAATGGTATTTTTGTTAAAACATTCTTATACATGCATTTGGACGTATACTATGGATAATTTTA